>JAGDQP010012795.1:18095-49395 GCA_022664845.1 Lepisma saccharinum
AGGTGGGCAAAAAAATAACAAAAGCTATTTTTGTAACAGTTATTTCTGATTAAACTTATAATTGTTATAACTGTTACTTTTAAAAATAAACTGTTATTTTTAATAGTTTAGGTGAGAAGCCCAAATTGTTTATTATCTAGCAGCGAAATCAATAGTCTTCTTTATAAAGTAATTTAATTAATTAAAATAATTAAACTGTTATTTTCAAATTACTGTTATTGTTATAACAGTTATTTAAAAGTTTCAACCAGATGCAACATGTAAAAAGAAAAGAATGATGTTATTAGAACTCTTTAGTTTATTTAGATGACACAGTAACGCCTTTCTGTCTTCCAATTGAACTGAATTTATTTATATCCTTTAAACATCTGGCTCAGGGCGTAGTAGCTTCGAATTCGATGTTAACAATAACGGTTCCGCGTTATTTATTTTTGCAACGAGAAAGTACTGATTTTTCTTCAGGCGCCAGTCAAGGACATATGAAATGTATCCATTAGCTTAATGGACTGGGGAGCTAACTTTATACGGTTATCATGATACAAACATTCTACGGCATTCCGGTGAAGTCTGAGCAGTAAAATCGTCCGTAGTTTTCTTTTAAAAATGTCATGTGGAATACGAACCACTACATCTGATCTAGGATCGCATGATTATAAGGAATCTAGCGCAACCATCCATTCATCTTGCACAGACACTCTCTCCCTTAATAACAATTAGCAAGTGAGGCGGAGAACAGTCGAAGGACTATGTACTTACTTGTGGCACTACCAGGGTTCAACAGTGAGAGTCCGCATTGGGTGATCTAGGTGTCGTTATAAAAGTTTCGCCAAGACCTTTCAAATGACACCTCAACAACCTTCCTAGCTCGTAGTTCTTGAGTAGAAAACTGTCGATTGTCCACATTAGTTACTATGCGGAAGTGGGAACACCTCTCTATTTCGGGAACAGCTCATCCTACCTGGATGGTCTATGCGGCTTTGAATTTGTATTGCCCAGACCTTATCAACGACACCTCAACCAACTTGATAGCCCCAACAGTTCTTGAGTAAGCTTTCTCACAACTGAAAGTTGTCGACAGACGGGCAAAATCGTGATATAAGATTTCCCAGCTTTTGTTGCTGAAGCCTAAAAAGCATAACACGAATATAGTTATTACGTTGAGAAGTAGCAGTTTAATTGTTAAGTAGTGTACTGAAACGTATGTCAGGGCCTGGGATTTTAGAATTTTATGAACGTTGTTTTTGGCTTAATAAAAAGTTGGCTTAGTCCATTTAAGGGTTCAATTTTGTTTCTACCTTCTTATGTATTAAACTGACCAATATTTGCATTAAAATAAAATAAGGAGGAAATAAATTTAAATTACAAACACAATTTCTTTGATATATTAATGATTTACTGAACATAAAGCAATAAATAAATAAAATAAGTTTCTTTTTAAACCAATATTCAAAGTTCCTATTTTCTTAATATTCAGTTAAAGATTACCATACAAAATAAAAGACTTGGAGCAGCACTAATTAATAAAGCTGCACTACCTTTTTATATTCACTCTTTAAACTGTAATCTGTTGGATCACAGCAACAATTTCTTTGTTAACGCAAACAATGTACTATGCCACGCAATTATCTCCTTCGAGGTACATAACTTTACCACCATAAAATCTGTAAGACATTCACACAGGCCCAAACAAAACAAAGAATTGATTTTAATTTTATTTAAGGCCTTTAAACAACTTTGGCTCAGGCCGAACGAAAACAAGAAAACAACAAAAGAATAAAAGAAAGTTGAAAAACAAATGCACATTCGTGTACATTTTCCCTATTAATCGTAGGAGTTTCATGTATTAATACCAACTTTTTTTATTTTGAAATGTTCGATCTAGTCTCTTTTTAAATTTTTAATTCATTTTAACTGTATTTAGGACCTATGGGATTCGCACATTTGATTAAGAAATGACTGAAACGAAAATGTATATTACAATAGTGATATTAGCAAGTAACGAATAAAATAGGATCTATGCAGAGACATACCAGTCGCCGAGACCTTTCTAATGATCCCTCAACCGCCTTCATAGCCCTAGTAGTTCCTGAGTTAGAAGCTCCTACTAGCATAAAGACAGGATCAGGAGGAGAACTTCTGCAATAAGCCAGTTGTTGTGATATTTCAATTTTCATCAAAACAGGAAATGCATAACATAAACTTTAAGTGTAAGGTCAAGAACGAAACGCAGTAGACTGTTTATTGAGAAAATCAATGAAACATAACATCCTCATATTTACAGTACAACCTCCGCGCACAAAACATGCTTGTCGATAACTGCGTTCTTTCCTGCATTTGTGCCATCTGAAAGAGACGATGACTGTATTTCCTTACTGCCCCTGAATTGAGAGGATGCGTTTATTGAATTTTGTAATAAAGAAAAGCCGGGGGAACATATTGTGCAACTTACAGACAAAATAATAAAGCAAACTGAATACTTTCGTATATTAGTAATGTGATTCGATTAGTTTGAGGTATATGGCAATAGAAAAAGAAATTTCCAAGGTTTTTCTATGGTTTTACAGACTTAATTTTATCCTGAAGACCAGAGCCGGCCGACGAGTATTTTTTTACTACAAGCGAAGGTTCATTTTAGCGGCCTCCTTCCTCCTCACTTCACGCCTTCACTGACAAGTTCCATGAACAATTCTTTTATTAATTTCAGTTTTAAGAAGCCTCTGAGGTGGTTGTCAATTTACCACTTCGTAGTAATATTAACTCTACAGTTTTCGTATTGTGTTACAGAAAAGGGCAATGTTATAGAAATTAAGACAATATACCAACAATACGACAAGATATCTTCTGTGTAAACAAACAGACATTGATACAGTATCACTGATTGGAGTTTTTATGATGTACTGACAAACAATATGGAGAAGTTGTGAGGAAACTGATACACCACACGTTTATATACAGATAAAGAACGTAAATCAATTGAACTGAAAATGCTTTTAGAAGAGGAAAATAGTGGTTCAAATCATAAAAAGTATTTCGATAAAAAAAACAACAACAAAAAAACCGAGAGCTGAAAACATTCAAAAGCATGCAAAAGCACCAAGTTACACTTTTTAACTTAGACAAGTGCAGAAACTTAATAGATTCCATTTCAGGAAAAGGCACCGCGAAGTTGTGGATTTCAACTTTCGAAAACTAACTTTTCTAGCTTTCAATTTTGCGAATTTCCTTCAAATACTAATTTCAGTTGCAACAGTGCCAGACCAGATGAATGTTCTTGAAATATGGTAGATCTCACATAGATTAAAAAGAAAACGAGGTTTGAGAAACATCTTTCCCCCCACGCGTAATTGATAATGGCAATGTCAGTAGAATTCGAAGGGACACAAAATCATTGTAGGAAAGGTATCCATCCACAAGACTGTTTTTACAATGTAGCTCAAATTGATCGAGGCTAACAGGAGAGCTTCCAGAAGGCAACACGGATGGTCGAGTGAGTAATAGTTCTTGGTGCAGTCTAAGCTCTCGATGTCTCATTCCTCTCCACAAGTCAACACTTTTTGAAGCTTCATGCATCTTTCCAAAGATTTTTCTTCGTATTTCAGTTCTTAAGTTCATGTATGTTTATACAAAAAATCTAAAAACTTATCCTTTTGATCATAACGTTGCGTCAGTGAGGGGAGAGCTATGAAGTTCAGAACGACGTAGGAAAAGATAACTTTAAATGGCTACTTTCCTCCGTAAGCAACAATTTCATCTTCATTGCTGCAGAAAAACTGTCTTTTACTCTTTCCTTCTCACACGAATTTTCTCCTTTTCCTTCAAGTCAGAATGTAAATCTAGTTTGGAAGCCAATTCTTGCGTATCAGCTATTACATTATTAACTGATCTTAAGTTTTGAAGGAAATTCCTGCCACTTCGTAGAAGCTCTATATCACTCTGCAAGTTTATAGATATTTTCGGGAGTAGCTTGCGGACAAAGTTAATTTTGTACATAATTTGGAGCCAATTCACTAAAAACCAAATACATTTGAAGCTGGTATTTTTTTTTGTAACGATTTTTGCAAAGTGTTTGGTCCGAATGGTGCAGTGTTTCCTTTATCTTAATGTGATGTGAGATCTGAAGCTCGGTCCTTCAATCCACAGAAGCATACTGAATTCACCCTCTTTTTTTAGTAAATAAGATTTTTTCCCCTTTTTCAGTTTTGTAGTTAGACCCTATTTATAGTGCATCACCGTTTATAGCATCTGGGAACCCAGTCATACAAACCGCTAGGTACCAGATATGAACAAGAAACCGTGAAGTCAGCACAGGCCATAAGCCCGACGAACTCCCCAAAAACGTGAAACGAACTGCACAGATAAGGGGAAAAATGAAGAAAAAGAGAAATTAACAGCAACTGAACCAAGTGGAAGTCAAGCATCCTAGTCACAACACAAACAAGTTACCACGAAGACGAAACTTTAAAATACTGAAACAATCACGAAAAATTCCTACTACGAAGCCAATGAAACTGTGATTCACGCATACACGAAAATCTGAAGAAAAAAGAGAGACTGGTACCGTTGTACGTAACAAAAAGGGAAACATAAGATTGACAAAAATGTGAATACACACAATATGATGAGTCCACAGCCACACTCACAATCCATAAAATGTCACAGGACAAAACTTCAATAAATTTACTTGGGATTACCTGTAAACTGCTAATACACAGAATTTTAAGAACAAAACCAGAATCGGAAGACACATAATTGGAAAAGAAAAAAACAAGGGGCATGGTGTCAATGGAAATAACAGATTCCAGGCCTCATATTGCACCATACACCATAAACAAAGACGAAAAAGAGGGGGGAAATCATCACGACCATAATTACTTTGTTTTAAAACAAATATGGGAGAAATTCTAATTTAACTATTATTATTATTTTCCGACAAATACAAAATTTGTATTCAAATTTTTTTTTGTTTATACAGGGCGCCGATTGTGCGATCCCCCCTCCCCCTAGCTCGGCGTTCCAAATGGCCACTTGTTTTCCTTGCACCTTAATTCGGCTCTGATGAAGACATTTTCATGCTAAACTTTTATTTTTATCTACTTCCCAGCAACCAACGACTCTTGCCAATAACTCCCATTGTTCAAGGAAGTGTTTCTTTTAAGACAAAAGCTCTTTGTTCCTGTATAGACGCATCTTTTACGGTGCCCCAATTATCTTCACTGAAAGCGTGGCTTCATTTATCCGGCGTCACATTTTCAGTACAGGTAACTCCGATGCCGTAAAAAGTATGGCAAATCTGATACGTGAAATGTTCTTATGGGAACATTCTCGTATTATTTAATATGTCACATGACCCACTTGCCATTTGAAGAAAAAGTGACCTTCATTCAACATGGCGAAATTCAAGATGGCGGACACGTTGATTATATACTCCAAAATTTAGCCCCTATCCACCCAAGGACTTTTAATCACCCTGCAGTATTGTAAAGTTACAGCTATGCCCTGTGTGATACACACGCGCCGTGAACGGTGCATGGGGTGTGTGGAGGTAGCGCTCCACATATTCTCGAGCTACGGTGTGAATGGTCAGTCCCACATTCGAACGCCTTTACTTTCCAAAGGACACTTTGGTACTCAATTTGATAAGAGGCTGAGTGCACCTCAGAGCGCCAGTTCATGGGAGTACTAAAGAAAAGTCTCCAACGTCCCGGATTTGAACCCGAGCCTACCGCGCCCGATTCGTAGTCAGACGCCCTACCGTCTGAGCCACCTTATTTCTATTATCGTATTACGTTTTTAGAGCAAGTAGAATCTATCTCTGTTGTTGTTCAGAGTTAAGTTCGCAAGGTTGCTTTCATAAAACCACTCAGAACAGATTTGTACATCTGCAAGGGCGATTTTCTTTTTTATCTGTTCGAGGATCACTAGTTTGGGCTCTGGAAAAGTAGTGACACCGGTCATCCATGACACTGAATGAAACAATGTGAACGTGTCAATTGAAAGGGCGTGGAAAGCTAGTATTGTAATTAATATTATTCTTTCCTTTATTCGAAGATATAGAAAGTTATTTATTTTCAAATAAGATTATTTCTCAATAATAGCTACTTATGACTCCGATATGTTTCAACCATTTCTGTGCAAAAACATTCAAATTTTGGTACGAATTGTAAATGCCAGTTGAATTTAAATTAATGCATGCATTTTGTAATGGCTTTATATAATAATGCAATTCTTAATGTTTATTCTTTTATTTAACTTAAATTTATGGGCAAGACAAGCAACTATGGGCTGAGCCTGTAACATGTCTCAGGCAGAGCTGAAACGTGTCACTGGGTCAGTCGAGCCAAGTTTTGGACTGGGTTACCGGGTCTATTCTTGGAAGCGGACTCACTTGGTGACCGGGGAGGCAGGGCGGTTTTTATTCTTCCTTTATTATACACTGTTGCGTTTCAACAGTGTTTCTTTCAGGGGGAACTGAGGGGGTTTTACCTCATAGAACTAAAAATTTAACGACGGAATGTTTTTAACAATAGTAATAGCATATGGAAGTAGTCTCATATCCCCGGAAAGAACAATAAAAATACACCGGGAGGTGTGCAAATAACCGCCGATTTAGGTATGTTTTTGAATTTGAATTCTATTTATGGTCTTTAGGCATCTAAGGCTCAGGTCAGGATATGGGAGGGGAAAGCATTCGGGAAGGCATTGGTCAGGGCCTATGTTGAAGGTGCCATCCCGGCATTTGCCTGGTGAGACTGAGGAAAACCCTGGAAAAACCTCAGTCAGGATGGTCGGCCACTGGGATCGAACCCACGACCTCCCGAATGCTACGCCAACACTCTTCCACTGAGCTACGGCAGCTCGGTTCGACTGGTTAGCTTCTAAGAACAGTTTTTGACAAAGTTTGCTCGGAACCACTCCGTTCAATAGACCCCGGCGGGAATTGAACATGTGACCACACGCACCGAAAGCGAGTGTGTTAACCTCTAGGTCACTCCCGGGATCTGGTGGGTCTCCCGGATCAAAGTCAGAGATGCCAAAATTAATTATTTTCTCATTTCGAAACTCAAGGAATGTATTCTCTTCTTTTCCAAAATTTTGTCAACAAATGATTCCTACAACCACAATGAACTTCCTTCATAAACAATAAAACAACGGTATTTATTCAATCAGCTTACATCGTACCGAATATGTCCAGCTTTCGGAGTAGAGGCTCACAGAACAACCTGATGTCGTTACAGAACACCGCTTCTTAAAACGGAATACTTTTTCGTAAATTTAAGTTTCTAAAACAATAATTGAGGAGTTTGATTGAATAAGGGCGTAAGGGAGGTTACGTCCTTTTCCCTCCAAATGCATGAATGGATTGCATCATGCTTGAATAACATTCTGTCAAAATTTTAACTCATTATCTATATCCTAGAGGTCAGGACAGTTGTTTGAATCAGATGCGCCAACAGCCAAAACAATGTATTCTGAAAGCATATTAACACTTAGCAGTTGCTAATACGGTGTGTGTTTCTCTCCCAAAACTGTATTTTCGCTCCAAAACCAAAAGTAAAGCTGTGTGTCTTATTATGAGTAAATTTTTCCCAGTGTGTCCCACAAAACCACACTGACAGTGACCCGAAAGAAACAGTGTACTCAGGAGAGTTTGAGGTCGTATTCTTGTTATCTTTTCTCGTAATATTTAGTTTAAGCTTCTAATAGTGAATACAAAAGCACGTTTTAGTAAAGTATTCATTATTTATAAAAGAAAGGAGTCTTTAATTTAAAGAAAAATTTTCATACTAGTGGTTTGATGGAAAAAGGGCTTAAGCCACCACTTGCATTTAGACAAATATTTCTAAAAGAAAAGCTAAATTAAATTCTAAACGTACGTTCCTTTTTTTTACCATATTATTTACAAAAAATGAGGAGAAAATTCCGCGTTTTATGTCAGAAAAACACTCCTTAATTTTCAACATCATTTTTGTCAAAATGCCTATTTCCGACTTACGCCCTTATTCAATCAGACTCCTCAATTGATCTGCGTATTTTACGAAACAACCGGTAGACACTCAGATAACAGCTTTTTCTGCTTCTTAAAACAGGATTCTTGGGATTTTATTTTCGCATTAATCGACGTAAAACGAAACAAATGAGCACTGCGGTTCCACTAATAATCACGAACGACCCTTAATAGCATGTCAGACACACAAAAATTCATTTTTTATATCATACGTTGGCAACTCTGACAACTAGCTGCTTAGAGACTGAAACACCCACCGTATTTCTCTATAGTGTCGAATAATGTTTGAGAAGTTTGATGCGTATATGTCGAACGGTATGGAACTATTTTGATTAAAAAAACATAGGCCTAGCTAGGTTGGCAACACTAACAACTGGGTTTCATGGGGATGAGGACACCCACATACCAATTTTGGTGCAGATAGGTATAATGGAATGGTAGCAAATTAAAAAAATGAATTTAAGAAACAAGTTGGCAACACTGATCCATTGCAGCAATCAAGACTGCGCGGCTCTGAGCTAGTCTACATTTTTCCAACGACACCTCAACCACCTCTCTCAAACGGAGACATCTTTTGGACACTGATAGACGGACTAAGTGGAATTGGTTAGTTATGCTATCAAGTTACCTAAAAGAGGATTATGACTTACTTGTTAGAAAAAGATTCAAGATAAAAACTTAAAAGACCTTACTTTTTGCTCAGAACCCAATTGACCGAGAGGTTAGCATATTCGATTTCTGAGTACTTGTTCATGGGCTCATCAGCACAAATCTTTGCATTTAGGTACTGGGTATCAGAGAGGTACCCCTGGCGCCGCAAGTTTCACAGTTCTCAGCGTTGCCAACCAATTACAAAAAAATCAATATTTCAAAATTCCCTTCATACCATTTTACAGACCAGCAACAAATTTGGCGTTTAGATATTCGGACGGATCAGAGCGGTTAGGCGTCAGTTGTCAGTGTTACCAACTAATTTTTAAAAATCAATATTTTAAATTGCTGCTATACTATTGGACATATCAGCACCAAACTTGGCCTCAAGTATTAGGACAGATCAGAGAGATACCTCGTGCGCAGCACGTATCACATTTATCAGTGTTGCCAACCAGTTACAAAACCTTCATATTTCATATTTTTCCATACCGTTGAAGCTACCAGCACCAAACTTTGTATCTACATACTGGGACAGGTGATGGAGTTACTTCGGACGCCGCAGTTGTTAGTATTGCCAAGCAATTAAAAAAAATCAATATTTCAAATTCCATACCGTTTTAAGTATCCGTAACCAACCTGACACACATTATTCGGTCCAATAAAAAAAAAAAAAATACTCTGGTTGTTCCCGTCCCCAAGTACCTCAATAGTCAGTGTTGCAAATCCTTTTTCGAATTCAATTTTTCAAATGGTTTTTATACATGAGTTGGATGAATTCACTGCATTTGGAATGAACATTATTCAATACGACAGAAAAAAAGTTCTCACCCTCCAACGATTCCAATTCTCAGTGTTGCCAACCATATTTAAATAGCGCGGGTGGAGACCGCGGAATTCAGCGAGTACTCTGTAATGTTGATTGTTGTAAAATCAGTAATTTCGTTACACACTGTCACAGTTTTACGCAAATGAATATATTGAGGCAGTGGCGGCCTTAGGTCCGGGCGAACCGGGCAAACGCTCAGGGCCCCGCGCACCAGACAATTACTTAGTAGTTTTGCCTGCCTGAGTGCCTGGAGTCACGTAAAATACTGCAGTCGTAGTTCTTTATCATACCCAAATAAATGACCAATCCTAGCGTTTGTTTACAGCGTGTTCTTTCTTTTCAAATTGTAATTTGTTGATCTTAGTTGAGTGAGTAGATGCCACGTTTTAGGAGCTCTTCGATTTTTTTCCTTGTGTGTGTTATATTTCACTTAGAATAATAGTTATGCACATGTTTCTCGTTACTATTGCTTCTGTCGAGAGGAGCTTTTCAAAGCCGAAGGTCATCAAGACCTCACTACGGAACACCATGACTCAAGACCGGATGTCTGCTCTCGGCTCTTTTTTTTTTAAATAGAAAACGACGTTGCATCAACTCTAGATTATAGCGATTTGATTGAAGATTTTAGCAACAAGAAAAGTAACAGAATTAGCCTTTAACTACTATAAAATTTGTATGCACAATTATTGAAGACCTGAATTGCAAAATATTCCAAGTCCACGTTTTTTGTATTTGCATTTTTTTCTGTTCGTCGGCATCCATGTTCCCCTTGCATAATATTACATTCTAACTCCAACTCAACACCCACTTTTTTTTAAATACAAAATAATTTCAGATGAATAGAATAAATCCCAAGTCCTTGGCCTGTTTCTTGTTCCTCCTAAAAAAAAAACTACAATGGGGAGGTTGACTATGGGGCCCTGGTCTCCGCCCCTTTATTCCCCTCCTTAATCTGCCCCTGTGACTGAAGAAAACACGACAAGAGCTTCAGTCACATATGCCTGCCCCGGGGCTGGATTCGAACCCAGACATAGTGAGAGCGCAGCTAACCCTTTATCTACTGAACCACGTCCGTTTCATACGGAATACAATTCTGTTTTCTGTTTCTTGGAGCCGAAATGTAGACTCTTACGAAAAACGGAAAAGCACTCATAGAAATAAATTGGAAGCCTCCCAAATGCATACACATGGAGGAGAATGCGAAAATGAACTGGGAACTTTGGCAGTTTTCAACATTAATAACTTTTTCCTGCGGTCCGCCACGCAATGCTTGCTTGTTAAAATTCAAAAACATCCCTGCCTCTGTCGGGATTTTAACTCGCGACCTTCGAGACGCATGCCTAACGCATGACTACACGACTACCTCAGTGGGCAAACATAAGCTGGACAGAGAACATATTTAAGAGGCCTCCGTACTACGCTGCGTGCGTGCGTGTGTGTGTGTGTGTGTGTATGAGTGAGTGTGTGTGTGTGTGTGTGTGTGTATGTGTGAGAGAGAGAGAGTGAGAGAGAGTTTCCATAATTTTAGAAATACTGCACAAATGACAAGCAATAATAAAAAATTTAGAAAGCAGCCCCGATAATACTTGTGAATGTGTGTAAAATGATTTAAAATTTTTAGCTGAGAAATTAGAATACCCGTATTGGCGTAGGCGTAAGACGTCATCATGCAGTTACGGGTATACAAATTTCTCGGCTAAATAAATAGCCAAAATCATTTTATACACATTCATAAATATTATTCGGGCCGCTTTCCAAAATTTCATTATTGCTTGTCATTTGTCTACTATCTTTCAAAATAAGAAAACTCTCTCTTACTCTCTCTCTCTCTCACACACACAGCGTATGTACGGAGGCCTCATACTTAATGACAAAGGTGAGAGACGGACAATATAATACTTCAGACAATAAAGAAGAGAAAAATAAACTGATTAGGACATTTTTAAAGAGCTTGTGTTTGTTTGAAGGGAAGAAACCAAAAGGACGAGAGCAACTTCTTTAATAAATCCTAGGCTTGAAGGACCTGCCGCTTTCGATAGAGGGCATTGATTCCGCCATACCCCCTGTGGCGGGGTTGTTTACCCCCGAACCGAAAGTCTGGACAACATACCCCAACTTTAAAATCTTTTTTGTGAAAATCGATAGAAACCGTACAAAACTTCACTTACACCCTCCCAATTTTGACTTTACACCCCCCACCCAAACTGAAAATCCTGGCGGAAACCCCATAGAGCACATGTTGCTGGTGCGCCAAATACTCGTACGTGTGTGTATTCCCCTAATCTTTCTGACCAGGAGCGCATTTTTTTTGGCTTTGGAGCAAACCATACAAAATTTAAAAAAAAATCCCTTTCGGCACGCCTACAGGCTGAGGTAGATCTCGAAGTTTTTTTTTTATTTTCAAAAATTCAAATCTCACCTTATATGAGCGCTATCGAGAAACTAGTTATTGATTTATAGATTAATCATCAAGAGCTTTTCAACGATACCCCACAAGACATGGTTTTAAAAATTTCGAATTTCCACTCCACCCCTAGAACATTTCAACCGTTGGTGTCACCGTAAACTGCATAGGGAGTACTATAATTTATGCAGACTAAGTTTCCCTCTAAGCTCCATAGGGGCTGATATATATATTTTCCAAAATTTCAACCCCATCCCCCGACCACCCCTTTGGGCCGATTTTGCTCATTAACGAACTTAGCCGAGCTATTAAGCCTAGAAACAACATATTAAAATTTGGTTCAAATATCTTCAAAATTATGGCCGCTCTCAATAGGTAGAGTTTTCTCCGAAATCTACCTAAAAAGAGAGTAAGAGAGAGGGGGGAGGGAAAGAAAGAAAGAAAGAGAGAGAGAGAGAGAGAGAGAGAGAGAGAGAGAGAGAGAGAGAAAAATATTACTCACCAGTGTTCTTCAAAAGTTCCAATCCCTTTTTAGCTTCTTCGAGTGGCAAAACAAAAGAAGTTTTCGCTGTATGAAAACAAAACCCACATTCATAATTGCATTTGCGAGTGAAATGATAATTTACACTCCTTGGAATGGGTCTTTTTTCAGTTCCTGACTTGTCGTTTTGTTCTTGCTCTTTACTTTCGCTGTCGTCTTCATTTGCAACATATTTCATGCACTCGTTCCGATTGCTCTGAAACCGTTTGCGAATTGCCTCGTAGATGGTATAGGTAACACCAATAATGTAATGAAGTACAATTAGAAAATTAATCGGCATCTTGCTTCTGTCTAATAAACATGAAACTGTACTTTGCGGTTTTTAATGTTAATCACTCCTTGCTTTCTCTTCATCAACAAACAACTACCAAAGTGGCGCGTTCTGTCCTGAGTTGCAACGAGGCGGGAGACGGAGTGAATTGACTAGATCGTGTTCTTCTGCGCAAAATTCAGCCGGCTTCGGGAGTTTCCCTATAGTTCGGTACAGTAACTGCTCAATACAGCACTCCTGTTGCGCACCTTGAGTTTTTTTGTTTGTTTACTTCTTGATATTGGACTGGAACCAAAATCATGAGCGATTTGCTCAAGGACAAAGAATGAAAGAGTTATATGTGAGTCCCTCTGCTGCAAAAACAGGGATGGAAATTGTCTGCTGATTACCGTGTTTGTCCAATAGTTTAATTCTCTGCACGGTGTACTATTCAAACTTCATTAACGACAATAACTGCTGGTCTGGGTGGTACACGACTTGAGATAGAACTGTATGGCTTTTTCATTTATTTCTATGGTCTGATATTGGCAATTTTTCTCCTAAGCCCGTCAATTCTGAAGAATAACATCCATAAGTAACCACTTTTCTGGGGGTTTAGGATGGAAAGGTAGCGAACAGGGTCTTAATTAAGATACCATTCCGACATTCGTCTGGTGAAAGTGATGAAAACCCTGGAAATCCTCAGACGCAGCGGGGCTCGAACTCGCGTGCCACTTGCTGAAGGATTGGTACTTGATTAAGATCAACGTTGACTTAAATTATGTAACACGTAGAGTAATATAATAATTCATTAACATTTTATTAGAGAAAAGGATTATATAAACTGAAATCAGAATAAAAAAGACTTGAATGGAAAAAAGACATTTTTTTTTCTTACCTAGCAACGCAAATTGATTTTTATTTACATATCTTTTATATTTTTCTAAAACTGGTTGCCACAGGACAAAAATACTGTATGTTGTCCTACGTTAGCAGTTTCGTTGTCCAATCCAGGTTGTCGACCTATGGCAGAGTGTGCCTAAGGTTTTAAACTATTTGGCCCTTCCCCTCCCGAATAATCCCCATCTTCACTTTCAGTTACATCCTCTATCCCTGCACTTACTAAACTATCAGTTCTGTTTTACTCTTCTGGAGGCAATATTTCTTCTTCATCTTTAAACACCAATTCCTCTTTTACATTATGGTGGAGATAATTTTCTCATTATTATTACAGACTTTTCTTTAGTTCACAATGGTTCGTCGTGTCTTCAAATCTGGCAACGTTAATTTAACTCATTTCCTGACGTCATACAATGATAAAATTTTACACAGTGGCGTAAGTCAGGTGACGACAAAATATTCCATTGTTACTTTCATATATTTCTATATTTTAAATGCATATTTTAATATTTTTTTTAAAATGAACTTCTTTATCCTAAAATAAATACTAGCCTGCAACGATGTAGAGTTTTGATTGGTTGCAGAACATTTTAGGATTTAGGTCACGGGAATAGTATAACGAACAGCGAAATAACTCAAAGAAAATAATAATAATAATAAAAAAACTTTTTAAAGACATACTTTTCTTAAACAATTCGTACTTAAAAGTAAAAAATAATTTTGTTTATGCATGACTAAAAAGAAAAACATGAGGCGAGCCAATTCAAGAATTTATAAAGTGACTGTATATGAGAGCTAGTGTTGCCCACGAGACGAGATTTAAGCTGTCTCGTCTCGAAAATGTCTTTTCCAGAGAGTGTCTCGTCTCGAACAAGTGTATATTACATTACGAGAGTTCTGTATCGTCTCGTTTTCTATAGCCATTTTTGTGTCTCGTTTCATCTCGTGGCAACTAAATGATAGCGCCTCATGCTTTTCTTTTTAGTCATGCAAAAACAAAATTATAGTTTTTACTGTTTAGTACGAATTGTTTAAGACAAGAATGTCTTTAAAAAGTTTTTTAGTATTTTTTTTACACAACACACACTGAAACACGTACAGGCACAAACAAAGAAACATACACGCACACACACACACACACAAAGCTCTCATTCAATTGTCATTGAAATGCAAGGGTTGACTACAAAAAAATATGCTAGTTTCAAGTTTGAACAAGTTGAGGAATCCATCACCTGCTTTAGCACACACATACCATCATTATATTCGTAGAAAAAGCCGTAATCCAGAGAAGTCGAACCGCCACTCTTCCTGCTATTCAAGCCTAATTTCTGTCTCTTTACCCCACAAACCCGAAACTAAACTTTTGAAAATATTATCTAAAAAAAAAAGTACTACCAGATCATTCTACAGATTTACTGTAATAAAGAACTCTACTATTTATTTAGTCATTTGGAGGGAAATTCTAACAGCTTAAGGGGAATTTTAACACAACATTAAAATAATCAAAGCGATGCTCAGTGGTGCATTTGCAACGCATAAGCAAGAAGAAGAGTCAAATATCCACAAAAAACATGTTTTAATATTCACGGAATGATTACATTTCAGTGCATCCGCAGAAATTACAGACAAAAGGGAGCATTCGATAGCCTGCTGCCTTTGTGGTCGGGATGTCCTGGGTTCCGTCTCTGATGCCGCCCATCCTGACTGATATTTTCCCTGATTTCGTCAGCCACACCCGGCAAATGTCGGGACGATACCTTGAGATTTCCCTTTTTGTTTTTGTTGTTATATGTACAGCATAATAGAGAATTCTAAAAATTGAAACCAGCAGGTTAGGCTCTGGCTTACCCTAATATGTTGACGACACGGGTCGCCAAGGCACTTTTTTTGTGTAAAAATGAGCCATTCTGGTGGAACTAAAGATGAACTTACTATTGAGGGAATGTCTACAAAATTCTGGCGCCGTCCCTGGTGATAAGTCAATATTTCCAAGATATATTACTTATAAATTCACAAGTTTGGTGGCTCTGAGGTTGCATTGGAAGTAATCCATTTTAACACTTCCTGCTATTTGATGGCAGTATTGCTGGTAGATAATTAAAAAAAGACTAAAATGTTTTCGACAATTATTTCGGGAATAATGTTACCTACTGTCTCAATAAAACTAACTACTATCACAAACAATAATAACGTGTAAGATAAATCATTACGAAATATGGTAAATTTTATGGCCCGGTGCAATGCTTTTAATTTAAAAAAACTCCCATCCCTGCGCGAGACATGTTTACAATCTTGGGTTAGTTGTGATGTGCAGATACAATAACCAGTCAATCAAAAAAGATTATCTTCTGTTTACTTTTCGTTGATAACGTCGCGCTTGCCATGCATTTGTGTCCATCCTAATGGGAATGCTCTCTACAAAGACACAAGAAATATATCGAACTAACGATGCAACAAGAAATAACGAATAGAGTTGCCAGGAGCAGGTCAACAAAATCGGGATGTTGGATCTCCCCAAAAATCCTACCAGGGGAATAGGTTACCTAATAGGTAATTCTGCGAAACCGTCTTTGTCTGCATGTAACTGGCCTAGTATTGCAGTCAAAACCCAGAGCCCAAACTTCTGTATTTGACTAATTTCAATTTGAATTTAATGTTTAAGGCCTTTAGGCAACTTTGGATCAGGCGAGGCCCACGGGATACTCTTAACTGGCCTGGTCTACCCTCGCCACTTTCACTAAAAAGAGTCTGGGATTCTGTCACTTTTTACATTCTTTATTGTTAGTTCACAATGGTTAACTCATTTCCCGACGTTATACAATGACGAAATTTTGCACAGCGACGTAAGTCGGGTGACAATACAATATTTCATTGTTACTTTCATATAGTTCTGTATATTTATATATTTTAAAAGCATATTTTAATTATTTTTTTTTTAATATGGACTTATTTTTCCTAAAATAAATACTCTTCCTGCAACGATGTTAGGTTTTGACTGGTTGCAGAACACTTTAGGATTTGGGTAGCGAAACAGCTTGAGAAAAAGTATCCGAAGACAAAAATAACTCGAAAAAAATATTTAAAAAACTTTTTAATGACATATCTTTCTTAAACGATTCGTACTAAAAAGTAAAAAGTAATTTTGTTTATGCATGACTAAAAAGAAAAGCATGGAGCGCGCCAATTCAAGAGCTTAGAAAATTACTGTATATAAGAGCGTGCTTTTTCCCCATGCTTTTCTTTTAAGTCATGGATACACAAAATTATTGCTTACTTTTTAGTAGGAATCATTTAAGAAAAGTATGTCTTTAAAAAGTTATTTTTTTATAAATATTTTTAATAGTAATGTCAATTCATTGAGTGATGTGTTCTGTTCCTAAATTCACGTCCTTTCATTACTTTGTTCGGAATCAGTGAGTCATAATGGTACAATTTTCCCATATCTTTAGATTGTTTGGAGGAAAATATTTAGTTCTTGATAGGTGGCCAAAATTTGAATGCTTAATTAGTCATTTAAAAACTTTGAACGTAACGTAGAAACACTCGCTGTTGAGGATAAATTAGTTCAAACGTCTGAGCTATTGGAGCAGTATTACAGCGATACATTTCGGAAACTGACAATTGCATAGAAAGTTTTTTTTTTTTTTTGTGAGTTTTTTTTTGAAAGAACAGTTTATCTTTTCAAAAGGTCTATGGCACACAACTGACACATTAGTTTGAGTTTGTTCTATTTTCTTCAGTAATGCAGCAGCATATATGCGTATAATAATGCTATTGTCTTATCCCTCATCCAAATTACTTGAGACCACTTTGCAGGTCATTGAACTTCGAATCTGAAAGAACAGAAACCTTGTCAGATTCTCATATTAAGTTATTAGGAGAGAAAGCAAACATGAAAAATACGTAAATTTACTTTTGGACGAAACACAGGAAAACACAGCGTAGCTTATAAATGCAGTAGTGTTTAGGGACTTACTAACAAAATGGAAGAAGCAACTCCAACGCTAGTACTCACAGTGATAGATTTCGGCTTTACTTTTTGGCCTGGACCACTGTTGAAACTGGCTCACTTTTAGTGACCGGGTGACTCGGCCTGACCCGAACTTAGGTGACCCGGTCCGAAACTCAACCCGAATTACCCGGTGACCCGGTTTGGGAAACATAATTAACTTCGAACGTTGGCGTTTTATTTTTCGCACTCCGCTGGGAAGAAGGGGGTAACGTCTTCGGTACTGGTCACCCCTGACAGAAACACTGTTCAAACGCAAGGAAATAATTACAAACTCTGTTTTGTTCTTCTGGTATACTGGGTCTAAATCGAACATCCGAACTCTGCACTCAAGATTAAACTAAAACATTCATAAATACTTTTGTGAATCTCTCTCAGTTTTATTTTGTTGACTTACTCAATGGCTTACGGAACTCGCAAGTTCATCGCCGTAGTAACAAACGTTCTCCATAGGATTGTATCCTGAGCAAGATCAAGCCAGTTTTGATCACGAACACCTGCTTCTCGAAGATCCCTTCTAACACTATCCTCCCAACGTCGTCTCGGTCTTCCTAACGGTCTCTTTCCCTCCAGTTTACCAACCACGATGGAATATAATCTTCTTTTCTCTCCCACCCGAGCTACATGGCCTGCCCACCTTAGTCGTCATGATTTCATTATTCTTACAACATCGGGTGAGTCGTACAGTCCATGAAGTTCTTCATTATGCTTTCTCCTCCATTCTCCAGAAATCTCCTCCCGTTTCGGCCCGTATATCTTTCTCAAGACCTTATTTTCAAACACACGTAGTTTATGTTCATCTGCTAGGATCGTACTCCAACTTTCTGGAGTACCGTAAGTATGACCGGCAGAGTAACCGTTCTGTATATTTTCAATTTGAATTTCCTTGATATTAATCGCGAGGTTAAAAGTTTCTGGACTGAATAGAAACATGTGTTGTCCGATACTAAGCGACTTTTTATTTCTTCCGTGGCCTCATTTTTGCTTGTTACATATGCTCCCAAGTATTTAAATTTGTTTACTTTCTCTATGTTCTCATTTTTAATTGTTATATATCTATTTCCTTTATTACCAGTGTTTCGGCTTGTTATCATGTATTTTGTTTTCTCTATGTTCTCCTGTAGACCTATCTCATCGCACGCTTCTACTAAGACATCAGTGTTAGTTTGTAGTGCCTCTATATCTTCCCCTATTAAACCACATCATCCGCGTATACGAACAGTTGATTCAAACTATTCAATGATAGTCCCTTTTTGTCCCCTTTAATTTTTAAAATCGCATATTCTAACGCAAAGTTAAACAAGAGTTTAACGGGGACAAGGCATCGCCTTGTTTCAATCCGTTGCGAATCTTGAGACTACCTGACATATTATTATTACCTATCCGTACTCTGCTTATGGGGTCGCTGAGACTTATCTTCGGAATTCCAGATCGTATCAGGATACTGTATAACTTTTCCCTTTTGATAGAATCATATGCTTTCTTAAATCAATGAATAGCTGGTGAGCCGTCCCATTGTATTCCCATTTCTTCTCCAAAATTTGTCTCAAGGCAAAAATCTGGTCCAACGTGGATCTATTTCTTCTAAATCCACATTGGTGATCTCTAATTATTTTATCTACTTATACACTTAGGGGAGTCAGCAGGATATTACTCAGTACTTTGTAACATGTTCGGAGTAGTAAGATTCCGCTGTAATTATTACAGTCCGATTTGTCGCCTTTTTTGTAAATCGGAACTATTATTGAGATTTTCCATTCCTTTGGGAGCTCCTCCTTTCTCCATATAGCACTTATCAATTTATGTAGTTTCTTGATTAGTGCCGTTCCTCCCGCTTTAATTAATTCTGTTGGAATATTGTTTATTCCAAGTGATTTGAATTTTTTCGATTTCTATACCCTCATTGCGACCTCAATCTCGCTGCGTTCGGGTATCCACGGTTCTGCGGTTTGGATTTCAAATTCCTCTGTTTGTTCCCCGTTGAGTACATTAAGAAGTTTTGTATATAATAATAACAATAATAATAATTCACAGCCAGATTCAATCCACTACTGGATGAGGTCTCTCCCGGAGGGAGGAGTTGGTCTACTGCTCCCACGCTGACCAGACGTGTTGGGAGAGGAGAGCCGGAGCTCTCAACTGTGATCGCCACTGTCTTTTATACACAGCAGCTCCCCAATTGTCCTCACGACGCTAGATCAACACCGAAATTTTTTAGCCCTCACCGGGAATCGAACCCGGGGCCGCTCGCACTGAATATATATATATATATATATATATAATAAATCACAGACATATTCAATCCACTAGTGGATGAGGCCTCTCCCCGAAGGGAGGAGTTGGTCTACTGCTCCCACGCTGACCAGACGGGTTGGGAGACACACACACATACACCCTCCATTCCAAAAGAAACCGAACGTTTTAAAAAAACAAAAAAACAATGTACATTTTGGAACAAATCATTTTTATTAATCAATGTATTCCCCTTCTGCATCGATACACATATTTGCACGCTCCAACAAGTTGTCAAACGACTTCTCCATGTCCTTTATTGGAATGGTCTTTAGGACGGCGGTCGTCGCCTTCTCAATGGCTTCAATCGATGCGTGCCACTTTCCTTTCATCGCCAAATGCAGTTTCGGGAACAGATAGAAATCGCACGGAGCGAGATCTGGTGAATAGGGCGGATGATGCAAACGAATAATGTGATTTTTGACCAAAAATTCAGTTACAAGTCGCGAACGATGTGATGGTGCATTATCGTCCAAAAGAGTCCAACTGCCGATTTCTCGATATTCGGGTCGAATACGACGAATTCTTGCCAGCAAACGCTTCATGACGCCCAAGTAAAACTCTCCAGTGACTGTCTGGCCGGGCTGAACAAATTCTTTGTGGATAATTCCTTTTGAATCGTAAAAACAAATCAGCATCACCTTAACTTTTGACTTCACCAAGCGACTTTTTTTGGGTGGTCCTTCATCCGGCGCTCTCCATTCAGCATTTTGCCGCTTTGTTTCGGGCTCATATTCAAAACACCACGTCTCGTCACCAGTTACAATCGATTTCAAGAAGTTTCGATCCTGCCGAGCACTTTTAACAATGTCTTTGCAATGCGCAATTCGATCAACTTTTTGGTCTTCGGTGAGTTTGTGTGGTACAAACCGCGAATTAACCTTCTTAAGGCCCAAAACTTCGGTCAAAATGCGGTATGCGGTTGTTTGAGGAATGCCTAATTCCATTTCAATAACTTTCACCGACGCTATTTGGTTATGTTTGATGAATTCACGCACTTTTTCGATGTTTTCTTCCGATAATCCGGTTCTGGGACGGCCTGATCTTTCGTCATCATCCAGCGTCTCTCTACCCGATTTGAATCGCCTGAACCACTCGTAAACTTGCGTACGGCATAGACACTCATCACCATATGCATTTTGTAGCATTTGGTGCGTTTCAGTAAAAGGTTTACCCAGTTTAACACAAAACTCAATTGCAGCTCGTTGTTTGAAACTCATTTTCCGACCGATGTACACAACACACTGACAGTTGAAACGCAATAACTTTGTTGCCGTGCATCCAAATGTCATGACATTTATACCAGTTGTCAATGAGGGACTACGCCATCGACCGGTAAAATATTACAACAGATGGCACTAGTGGTACTATTTGTTTTCAAAAGTTCGGTTTCTTTCGGAATGGAGGGTGTATATATATATGTGTGTGTGTGTGTGTGTGTGTTTGTGTATGTGTGCGTGCGTGCGTGCGCGTTTGCATGTAAGTTCTCAAACTATAAATTATATCTATTTTGTTCGAGTTTTCAGTTATCAGTAGTACACTAATTAATTGTTCCATGCATCCTCTTTTTTTTTAAAAAAAATAACGCAAATTGAAGTATCTCTCAATGCTAAATAATTTTTAATAAAACGTTTTAAATTACGCTATGCACTTCCAGAGAATGTGCCCTAACACAAAATAACTTTCCAACTCTTTTCTTAGTCCTCAGGAAAGAGAAAAGAAATATCTGCTTGTCTCCCATTGCTAATATGGAATTAAACACCTTAGTCAGCCCCAAAGTGTGACGTCATACTCGGTACCTCCACGTCTGTAGAGTATTCCGGGAGCCTGGGATAATGTCGTGTGTTTTCCCAATATTTAGCTATTGCCATTCTTTTGGGTGTCACCAACGGGATCGAATGAGACAGTTGATTCTTTCGCCACAACTGGAAAAGTAGTTGCTCTCAGGTAAAAGCCATCATATGACCTATAGCCTATAGGCAGCTATAGTCCAAGACCGTCGCAGGTATGAGAGATGATGTCTCTCGGTGAGCACTCTTCCGGGTAGGAATAGTGAGGTACTGTCCAGTGCGTTAGTGTTTCCACCATATTGGTATTTGCCTGCTGAAACTGAAGGAGGACGCTGCAAAACCCCAGTCAGTATGATTCATATTATGCGTGGAATTAGTGCCAGTAGTTAGTGTTTTTTTAGTGTTTGTTAGCTGGCAACTTTAGTGATTCAGAGCTCACAAGTTTTGAACTAGAAGCATTAGCGTAAACGTTTATGCCAGTGGTTGTAAATGGCATAAATCCCAAGATTAGTGCTCTGTAGTAGAATACAGAAGATAAGCGCTTGACGAGTCTAAATTGGCGCTAAAATGTATTCAGGAGAAGAAGAAGAGAATAAAATTAGTATGAAGGCACCAGATGGAAACCAGCTTCTTGTCCTGAGCCATAGATGCTCAATTTAAATGCAATAAATAAACTCAAAATTAAATAATGATGATAATAATATAACCCGCTCTGTGTGTTACTACTAAATTCTATCTATAGCAGCCCCCCCCCCACCAATGAGTTTGTAAACCAAAGGTACTGTTGTTTGTATCTTTCCAAACGGCTTCTATCTATAAACAAATGGTACTAATGATTAACAGTTCTTATTCTCACAGGTACGAACTTTGACAATAAGATAGTATTGACCAGGAGAGCGTGACCTTTCCGATGTCTCTTCTCGAAAAGAAGACAGAACAGAACTCTCGAAACGAGACACTAGACGGAACAGAAGCATCCTTTCGACACAACATTCCGACGAGAAGGCACAAGACAACCTCAAGTCTCGTCTTATACACAATACAGAGGCTATTCCAGTTCGAATCCCGCTCACCCCAACTTATTTTTATTCTCTGCTAGGCTACTAGAACCGCTAATCAACCCTCGGCGGACCAACGGGGTTAAAAAGTATCTACACTTTCAAGATTAAGGTATTTATACTTGATTATATTTTACTTCAGTGTCAGTAAATGTGTGAAGTCTTAATTTTTCAATGAAAGGTGCATTTTTGTCTTTATTTACAAAGAATCTATCGGAAAAACAGCTGGTGGATACAAAATAATTTCCCGTTGGTCCAACTAGATACCTCAAAATGTAAGTTTTTTTTTGTTCTTTATTTGTTCCAGCGATGTATATTCATAAATTGTTAACAAACTAGTAAAAATTATGCAACGTAATAAGAAGCACATGCCTGAGGAACTGAAATCCGTCAACAATAGAACGCTTCAATATAATATGTTGGCGTTCACAGATCCCAATTACAGAAAACTTTTTGCAAGGGTAATGTAAATATTGCTCTTTACCTTGTTTAAAGAGAAACCGAAAAAGTTCGTTTTGTTGCTTTCAACATAACACAGCGATGACGCGATTTTAGAAATTGATGCAAAATACAAATCAGAAATAAACGTATTTTATAAGGCAACAAGAGGTGGTGTTGGTACCGTTGGCCGGATTGCAGCAAACTCGCTCTGAGGCAAGCACACGGAGATGTCCCATGTCTGTCTTTACAATAATTGAATCGGTTGGAAGAAGGCAATAAAAAGAAATAATTGAAAAATGTAGTTTATGCTGGATTTGATATCTGGAAGGGATCTCGTATCTAACAACGCATAAAGAAAGCAAGAAGTGAAACTTTGAAAAACAGGGTGCGAAATAGAGGTGGACAAAAAGAGATGGGGATTCTGCCAGAACCCACTAAACGGGCCCTCCTAAGTTCTCAAGCACCGCCCCTCCAGCATTACATTTTTTTACAGTAAAAAAGCAATAGAAATCCAAAAAAATCTGTTTACACCCTGCCAATTTTGGCTTTATACCCCTCAAACTGAAAATCCTCCAAGAATCACTGCACTCGGCCGGATATATATTTTTATTTATTAATTTATTTTGCAAGGTTGAGAAAACCTCCAAGAACAAAATTCTGCCAAACTGATAGAGATACCCACTGGATCTACGAAATACTGTCGCCCACCCAAAACTAACACATTTATATCGATATGACACACTCCAAATGCTCTCAACCAGTTCTGCTTAGGGGCTAATTCTCTTTTTCGTTACTCTAAATTCGTGTATTGCCACTCACATCAATTTACGTTTAAATCAGACAAGTGTCTATAAGTTCGATCACGAAGCGGCTAACAGGCTACAGGTAAATAAGTTAGTCTAAAATGGTGCTTTTACAAGCGTTTTGGAAGCTAGGAATAAATAACTCCTATTAAGATACGTTTTTTTTCTAAACTGTATTTTTAACTGCTATTGTTAACAGATATTTGCATATATCAACTACTGCTATCACTGCTACACTGTAAAAAGTGGAAACACGAAATGGATGAAAGTTACTCCGCTTTATGTAGAAATAAAAGTAGAAAATTAGCGTTTTGTTGTATTTACTCTTAAACTTGGATATAGTGTAAGCCTTTTAGTGGAACGACTGGTAAAATTAACTCCATTTTAAAGTAAAACACTTTCTTTGTAATAGCTTAACGTTAACTGAAAATGGGTTGAAACTGGCCAAACTAATTTGTCCGTGAACGTTCAACTTATTTTACGCTTAAAGCTCGGTCATTTTCTAATCGAAGTGTAAGCTAAACTGGCAATTTTGAGGTTAAGTACTCTTGTGGGTGAAGTTTAAGCCTTAGTTGGATATTCTATAATCCAGTAACAGGAGTAACGTTACTTTCTTGTCACTGAACGCCCCACCATTTTGAGTGTTTATGTTGCTTTTACACTGTGAACAGTAAACAGTTGACTGGTGGATCGAGAACGACATGATTGCATTGGCGGAAAGAGGAATTAAGTTGGGTATAAATCTTTGCACGGTAGAAAACGTATCTCTCCTTTTTTTCACGAGATATTGCTCGTAGTAAAATCAAAAACGTGTTAATGATTAACCTCCTTCGCAGTAAAACCCTAGCTATAGATATCACTCGGAAAGCCAGAAACACCAACTGCCTTCGTAGCTCAGTGGCAAGAGTGTCTGACCAGTGTGCTTGTGGGTTACTGTACGGAAAATAGTAGTTTTACCCATCTTTAGTGCGGAATTTCCGTAAGTTGGGAGAAGGAAAGAGATCCAGATCTATTACTTGTAGCTTTAGAGTTCATTGTGAATACATTTGTTATAAAATACATTAATTTAAAGGTTATTATTGCGTTTTTTTCATCCCATCAGTTGGAAAAAGGTAATAAGTCGACCATTTTTTAAATTAATAAACAAGAAAACACGATTGTGGTGACGAACAATAACATTTGTGTGTTAGTTTCAAATTGTGTCCATCGTCGGTATTTTTTATAAGAATTTGTTCTAGTTCAAAATAAAATTTAACATTAAGTTTTCATCAAACTTTTACTCTAAATAATATTAATTTTAATTTTAATTTTAATATTAACTTAATTGAAGCCTTTAGGCAAGTTTGGCTTAGGCTGGATGGATGATGATCAAATAATGGGTGGAATGAAGAAAATGGGAGAAAACGGGAGAACCTCCGAGAAAACCCACGCACACGGTGTTTGTCCACACAAAGCTTACATGACATGAACAGGAAAATAATATTCATATGTTCATGGGAAGCTAAAATATCCCCTATGAAAACGAACGTTTTATCTATTTAGAAAAATAAATAAATAAATAAATATGCCATTTTCTGTAAAAAGTTTGGGGGTACATTTTTAACCTCTCTTTGGTTAAAAGTACACAGTTGATCAAGAGTTGACTCGTTCATAAAACTTAGAAACTGTATTTTTATATAGGTCAGTCTAGTAACTTTGGACTTCGGCCCATCACCATTCGCCTTTAACTGTTAAAAATTCACATCCATGCCCCTGCCGGAACTCGAACCCGGGACCTTCAAGTCGATGGCCTACCGCCGCAGAACGCTCGTCCACCCGGGCGGCACGACTCGTTTATATGTGCAATATAGTACAACTCAAATGTACAAGAAGTGTACATTTCTTTTTACAGTGCATAATTCTATTTATTGAAATCCTTAATGGAGTTTTTATTTCTGGGCTATGATGGCCCAGAATTTTGGTGACTACGAGTATCGTTAAAAAGGAATTTGGAAAGGAATTTCCGAAAGTAAAATTCGACCACTCTATTCGTGAGATTGAGAGCAAACTGAGAAACTTTTTAGTCTATGTTATCAGCCTGCTCAACCCACAGGACGAAACGGTTCCCGTGTCTCGTTTCGTATCCTTTCGAGAATGAGACGAGACGAGAGAAGTACATCTTTCTGAAACAACATTCTCACCAGACAGGACAGAGTTGATCAGGACCTACCGCTAAGTGTGTTCGTATGCCCTAAACAGACACTTACACGATTGTAAACAAAGAATAGATTTTATTCTTTCTTTCTTTTTTTCTTCCGTGTTCCTTTCTTTATTTTTACTTCCTTCTTTCCTTTCTTTGTTTCTTTTTTCTTCCTTCTTTTCTTTCTTATTTTTCCTTCTTTACTTTCTTCCTTTCTTCTTTTCTTTTCTCTTCCCTCCTTTCTTCATTTTTCATCCTTCCTTTCATTCTTTCTTTCTTGCTTTCTTCCTTCCGTTCTTCCTTTTCCTTGCTTTCCCTTTCTTTCCTTTCTTTCTTCGTTTCTTTTTTCTTCCTTCCTTTCCTTTTCTTTCTTTCTTCCTTTCTTTCTCTTTCTTGCTTCCTTCCTTCCTTTCCTTTCTTTTTTGCTTCCTGTCTTTCTTTCTTTTCTTCTTTTTCTTCCTTCCTTCTATCCTTTCCTTTTCTTTCTTTCTTCCTTTCTCTTTTATCTTTCTTTATTCCTTTCTCTTTTTCTTTCTTTCTTCATTTCTTTCTCTTTCTTGCTTCCTTCCATTCTTCCTTTCTTGCTTCCTTCCTTCCGTTCTTCCTTTTCCTTGCTTTCTCTTTTTTTTGTTTTCTTCCTTCCTTCCACCCTTTCCTTTCTTTCTTCCTTTCGTTATCTTTCTTGCTTCCTTCCTTCCTTTCCTTTCTTTCTTGCTTCCTGTCTTTCTTTCTTTTCTTCTTTTTTACTGAGTTTCTTTTTTCTACCTTCCTTCCTTTTTTCTTGCTTTTCTTCTTTTCTTTCTTCCTTTCTTTCTCTTTCTATCTTCCTTCCTTCCTTCCTTTCTTTTTCTTTCTTCCTTTCTCCCTTCCTTCCATTCTTTCCTTTTCTTTCTCTCTTCCTCTCTCTCTTTTCTTTATTTCTTTCCTTTTCTTCCTTCCTTTCTTTTATCTTTCTCGGTCTTCCTTCCTTTCTTTTTTTCTTCCTTCTTTCCTTTCTGTCTTCCTCTTTTTTCTTTCTTCCATCTTTCCTTTCTTTCTTTCTTTCTTTCTTCATACGTGACCTTTGTGTCGTTCCATATTTTCATCTAATGAGTACCTTGAAATCTAATCAACTGTAAATGTATAACGATGCCAATAGAACATAATATAGCGTTCATTATATTGTAATGACCAGCGTGTATTACGAACACGTGGACATTGCATAAATAATAACATACATGTTTATAGAACAAACATGTGATCATGTAAACAAGTCATTCATACGCACAGAAGCAGACGACGGTTAACTCCATAAACTAACACCAGATGGAGCAAATAACGGAAGATAGAGGGAGCTGGAGTCAATAACATTACGATATGCTTAACGTGTCCATTTACCTTCCTAATGATTTATTGTTGGAGGAGAAACTATGTTTGAAGTGGGGAAAGAGCGGGGATAAGTCGTACAGGTATCCCACAGTTCATTAAGGGCACTCGACAAAGTGCTGCTCATGTTTTCAGTTTGAAAACTGAGGCCAAAATGGTTAATTAAAGTAAGCTACTCATAACATGAAACAAATGAATTCGCCGTAATTAAAAGGTACTGAAATAAAAATGCGTTTGTGTTTGATGAAATGAGACTAGAAGAAATATTCGACTCTTGAATTTAATAAGTGAAAGGAACCGTTACATGAATAACAAAAATGCACATTAATTCGCCCGAGGAAATTATTAACATAGAATGAAGTTAGCGTTTGATAGTTTATTTTTCATATTAACGTATTTTAGCTTGATAAATTTTATACCAGGGCGATAAAATAACGGTCAAATAAATTGAGACTACCGAACTAAAATTTGAAATCAATTTCTCTCCCTATGTTTATATCGAGACGCTAGCGTGAAACCTTAAAATACAGAAAACTTAGCAAGTGAAAAAAAGGAGCTGTCAGCTTTAGGGGTCACCAAATTTAAATAGGCGGACACATCGAGGTTACTTAAGGTGCTATCACACTAACAAACTTGCTCGACAAGTCTGTACTTGAGCAAGCTTGACGAAATTTTTGCTATTAGACTGTCGAGGAAACTCGGGCGAACAAACTGATCAGCAAGCTTGACGGTGTAATAGCGCCTTTAATCGAAATCTGAAATAAAATTTTCACTATTTTCTTTGACGCTAACGTGAATTCTTTTCATGGAGAAAACTAAGGGAATGAAAAAGGACTTGCCAGTTTTAGAGGTCACAAGATTAAAAATGGAGCAAGATATCATCGAGATCATTCAATTCAGTTCTGGAATTAGTGTCTATCTGTATGAATTCTTAACGTGGAGGAATCTAACCGAATGAAACGTTTCAAAGTCAGTGATTGGATAAATTAAAGTCTGTGAACCCAAACCTAAAATCAGATGTTCTTTATCTGTTTTGTCTGAAACACTAGCTTGTGTTACAGACATACTAGGGTGACCAACCCTACACTCAAAAAATATATTGGTGTTTATTGCCACCCCAAAAGGTGTAATAGAACACCTCTACTTCTACACCAATTCCAGTGCTGGGTAACACCTATTCTGGTCATATTCCGTTTCTGGTGTTGACAAACACCTCTACCGGTGTTCAGAAACACCGTTAGGAGTGTTAAAGTGCACCGCTAGAAGTGTTAGGGAACACCGTGAATGTTGTTTATTAACACTCCTAACGGTGTTTCTGAATACCGGTAGAGGTGTTTGTCAACACTAGAAACGGTGTTGGACACCGCGGATGGTGTTAACCAACACTAGAATTGGTGTAACCCAGCACTGGAATTGGTGTAGAGGTAGAGGCGTTCTATTACACCTTTTGGGGTGGCAATAAACACCAATATATTTTTTGAGTGTACGGCTTTGGGCGGAACAGTCCCATTTTACAGCTCTGTGTCCCGCTGTTACCCCAAATATCTGGAAGACTCGAAATAGTCCCGCTTTGTAAAAAAAATATTGGAGTTACCAAGTGAGTAGTCTATGGGGGACATAATTAGAATCAGGTAAATACAATTGTTAGAATCACGTAAATACAATTGTTAGAATCACGTAAATACAATTGTTAGAATCAGGTAAATACAATTGTTAGAATCACGTAAATACAATTGTTAGAATCACGTAAATGCAATTGTTAGAATCACGTAAATACAATTGTTAGAATCACGTAAATACAATTCTTAGAATTTGTGGGGGAGGTAAACATAGTCCCTTTTCATGGTAAACGTATTTATATTGAAATTATTTTTAATTTAATTATCTAAGCTTTGTTTTATTATTGTTTACCAATCTTCACTACACCCATGCATTTAGCTTGCATACAGTCAAGGCATTAATATAATAACTTTGCCGTATACTTGACTTAATGTCAACCGACTGGCCTCCACACTCTAATGGTTACAGCGTTTGACTCATATCTGGGAGGTCCGGGGTTCGAGTCTCGGCAGGGGCATGTGTATCTTAACTAGAACGTGACGGGGCGAAGTCCAAAGTTACTAGACTGGCCCATATAAAAATAAAGTTTATTAAAGGTTTAAAGAAACTAACTCAATTCACTTGCAAGGCTTTGAATTTGAATGGTTCCCGGTTCGATCCCTGCAGGCATCTTATCTGTCTGAGATTTTCTCTAGGTTTCTTTTCCTTCAAACAAACCCATTTGTTGTCTCAACACATTGACTGGCTTCTTTTATCCTTTAAGCAGAACATAAAATGCCTCCCCCCAGAACAATTTAGAAAAGATTTTTTTTAAAAATTAACATTCCATTCTTTAGACTAACACTAGAACATTCTGCAAATATCACGTTTTCCATCATTCTTTCAAGTTACTGTTATTTTACAACTAAAATTATGTATTTTTTCGAAGCACAAAGTACGAGATAAATACTAGTGTATAATAATACTATATATTACTATAGATTCTAAGTACTATTACTACGTACTAATAAGTTACAATTAGTACTAGGTTTTACGATATTTTAAAATATGTACCTCTCTAGCGAAGTTAAATCTTCTGCTTTTTGCCAGTTTAGAAAGATCACACGAAGTCCCCTTCATTTCTGTTATTGTCCGTATATGAGAACGATACAATGAAGCTTCGCTCTTTCCTTTGTATGCGCAGAAGGGGGGACACTGAAACATCTGCTCACACACATTTACACACACTAATAAACAGTAGTTACACTACACTTTGGGGTCAAACTTCCGCCTTTTTTCCCGTTGGTAGCAGCTGTTGCTGCGTGCGCGTCTTTTGGTGTCTGTTTGGTAGGAGTTAGCGAGGAAGACTTTGGGGTTGGAAGGGGTGATGGAAAAAGGATTAAAAAGATGTTTTTCTTTATCTTAAGGATAATTTTGAAGCCTTCAAGAATAATGTGAACGGATTAACGTAGAAAGACGAGTAATATACCAAATTGGGCTAGAATTTTACAAGGAATACGAATATCGTGGTTTCACCTCCCGTATATGTATATTTATTTAACCCTTTCGTGTATAACACTCTTTATTAACTAATTAATAAATATCTACAAGTAGGATATGCATAATTATAGGTATATACATAATTATATACATAGTAATTAATAATAAAACTAGAATGAGGTTTGCAAGCAAACCGTACTCGTAATAACTAGATAAAAGAGAATTTCGTAAGATATTCGAAGACGTTTCTTAATCTTAAGACGTTGAAAGTGTATTTGATAATCTTTAATAAAGTTTAGGGCATGTGAGTGGACTAGTGGTTGAAACTAGATATGAAATGAACTTCGGAGACGAATCAGACTATTTCGTAAGAAAATAGGAAGCCGTTAAATAAGACGTTTAATAAGACGTTGCTTAATCTTAAAGAGGTTTAATAAGGAAGTGTCCAAGAAATGTTACTTTTTTCACGTAGAACGTTGAATGTCTACAGTAGATTTGATCGTTAAATGTAGTAAGAGTGTTCTTTGTTTATTTGAAGAGTATTTGGTAAAATACGATCCTCTATAATAAGAAATTACCAAGATGGTATTCAAGAAAATGGTTATACTTAGGAATGAAGTGACCTAGGGAGTCGGGAAAAGCTTGTAACCACGCTAACATTCTATATGCATGTACTGGATATATATCTTACTTGTCTATTTTCCTTGGAAGAAATTGCCAAGATGGTACTCAAGAAAATGGCTT
>JAGDQP010012796.1:4195-16452 GCA_022664845.1 Lepisma saccharinum
TAAAACTTCATTTTGTGCTCAGTTGGCAACACTGCATTACATATGACGTTACTGAGCACGTCTGTGGGTACACTGTTTGCTTACTATACTGTTGTGCAAGTCTCAATTTGATTACTTTAATCATTTTGAAGTTATTTCTGTGTCAATGTATCTTCTGCATTGCTATCTTCACATGATTCTCGATCCTTCTTTCCTCTGTATCTCCTGTGTTTCTGGGTGTCGGCACGTAAAACTTTGGATTTCTCACTTTGTTTCACTCCTCTATCGATGCGCACTGTTTGATTGGGCAATGCTACTATCAATATAAGATGTTCCCTTGTGAGTGGATGTATTTCGCTCGCTGAGTGTATGCCATATGAATTTATATCCTTTCGGCTATTTTGGTTCCGGCCGATGTTAAGATAGTGAATGCTATGTTCTGTTTTTTTGTTCTTCTGTGTTCTCTTGGGAGTAATAAGGTCTTACATGGTCCACCGAAATTGATTGTATAGGTGGGCTACATTGTGGAAGTAGCTTCACCTGGTATAGATTTTCATTTAGTTTGGCTAATACCTCGCACGGCCCAATATGTCTTCTAAGCTATGTCTCTGGGATGTGCTTCTGGCGTTTGGAATAATATACGAATACATTTGACCCTGGTGTGAAATTAATTTGAGTATATCTTTTGTCCTAGTATCGTTTTTACCTCAAGTGTTCCTTATAGACATGCTATGCTGCTGTTGCTCGTATTTTCGGTAGATCTTCGCTTGGTACTTGGTTATAAGGGCTGACACCCAGTCGGCAGTCTGCATATAATCGTGGTTGATATCCCATTAACAGATAATGGGAGATTTGTTTTATATTTGTTTGGATTGATGAGTTAATGGCGAATACAGCATCTGCAATTTTAAGTGGCCAAGATTGAATGTCATCTTGGACCATAAATTTTAGCTTTGGTTGCAGTTGTTTTATCGAAGCCTCTGCATGTCCTACGGAGTTATACTGGTGAACCGGTGCGAGTTGTAGTTCAAAATCGTATTTCTGGGCCAATTGTTGCATAGCATGGCCGGTATGTTCGGGGTGTCGATCTAAAATTAATCGTTTAAAGGCGCCGAAGCGGTGGATAACTTCTGACCCTATATAACTTGCTATAGTTTCTGTCGAGACTGTATCGACTACTTTTGCAGCGATGTACCTTGTCGTACATTCAGCGGCCAAATGTACCTATTTCCTAATATTTCCTAGTGGTATGGGGCCCTAACTGTCAAAAGTGAACTACTTAGCTATATTGCTGATTGGAACAGCTGTCCCTGTTTCTTGTTTCTATATTGTTTTAATGTCTGGCACTGGTTAAAGATCTTGATACAATATGCAATATAGTGTTTGATAAATGGGAAATAATATTTCTGTAATGATAATCTGTAGATCTTGGTAAACCCCACATGTCCGCCTGATGAGTGGCTGTGCAGGTTATCAAACCACTCTGATTTGAGCTTCTCCGGTATGCAAACAATAAATAATTCGCCATTTGTGGATGTTTCGGTTTGCGGAGTAGAACGTCATTCCTTGAACAGTAGGGTTTAACTATTTTCATCGTTGAGGGTTTGTTTTCTTTTGTCCCCATAATTCGTTTATTATATCAGAAAAATATTTGTCATTTTCCTGTTCTTTTTTTAGTATTGCCGATGTTGTGAATTCTTGTGTATGTAGGAAGTTATCTTCCAGTGCATGTGAACGGAATACTATATTGTCCTCTGATGTTTGAACAGCGTCCGTAACCTTTGCCCTGTTTGCTATCAGTTTCATTTCATCCTCCTCTTTTACTGAGTTGTTCTGTCCTGTTGGTGGTTCGAGCCTGGAGAATGTCTTCTGGTTGTTGGTAGCCTATTTTGAGTCTCCTTTCAAACTGAAAATCAGCGAGGAACAACTTTTAGCGAATACACTTCCCTTGTCTATCGGGCTTGGTTTGTAGGGTTACAAGATATTTACTGTCAGTGTATAAAAAATTATGTTAAGTAGATAGTACAGATTCTTCCTGATCGTATAGATAAAAGATTATAATTTTCGTTTCCAAGTGCTCGATTTGTGTTCCGATTTCGACAGTTGTCTGCTACAGTATGAGACCACTCTTTCTTCTTCTGTTTTAGGGTTCACACATGTTATCAGACCTCCCACTTGTATGCTGGAGGCATCATTATAGACCATTATTTCCGCCTTCTCGTCGAACTGCGCGAGACAGGGTGCTTTCAAAATACCCAATTTCAAAATTTCGAAATATTTATCTAATTTATCGTTCCATTTAAATTTTTCCTTTCGTTATGAGCTGTTCAGGCGGCTCGATTTTTTCGGTAAACCTGGAAATATGTGACCTCTGGAACGAACAGGGACCAAAAAAAGCTCTTGGTCTGGCGTTTAGTGCGTGGTCTTGGGATACACTTGATCTTCCGGGCAATTTTGGAGGATATAAATATTCCTTGACCGGATACTTGGAAACCCAGAACCTCCAGCCGGGAGACCAGTAGCTGTGTCTTTTAGGGTAAGGCTCTGAAATCGTGTACTCTTCATTTTCTGAATAAAAGCTCGAAGTTTTAATTCTTGTTCTGCTGTCACGTCTATGACCAGGTCGTCTGCGAAGGATGTGATAGATTTTGGTAGATCTTCTAATAGCATTCGTGTTACAATCGTTAAAGACATAGAGCTCGTTTTGTGGCGCATAGAGTATCTTACGAATTGATATGTTTTCCTTGTATGGGGTACCTCGAAGTTCATATAAGGTCATGACTTTTGGTGCAATTTGATTTGAAAATAAGAAAAAGATAAATCAAGCTTTGATATATAGTCCTTACCCTTTAGACTACATAAAGCGACTTCCATAGACTGGAATGGAATAGAGAGATACTTCGAGAATCAATTACAGTCTACAAGATTGAGTACTATTTGAAATCGTTGTGTATTAAGCTTTCCTTGATGCTGGGTTCTTGACCATGAAAATAGTTATCTATTGACATCTTTGTTGTTAAAACCCCAAGATTGTGTCTGTCTCGTAACGTTTGTAGTTAACGTACATAATAATTTGATGACTGGTGTTTTTCTGTGCCGACTATCTTAATAGGAAGGAAAAACAATGACTTGGTAGGTATTAAGTTTCTTGTAGTAAAAACATTTGTTGACGTCTGTGTTTTGATCATATCCGTCTCTTCCGCCTGGTGTATGTGGGAAGTCTGGCTTTTTTTGTTGTTGCTTTTTTTGTAAAAAGAAATGTTCTTATTCATGTCAATTTTTGTTTGAAGACGAGTTAACTGATATTGTCCAGCAATGGGATTCTAGGCCATTTCTTCTGTTACTCGAAAATAATGACCATACGTTGTATTTCCAATCCTAAATTTAATCAAGGCGATATGCTTCAGTTCAATAAGTCTGTTTGCTATTTCTTTAATATGTGTTTTAAAAAGAATTAATTTACATATCCTTAGTAGTCGTTGTTCAGGCCATAGGGACACCGTGCAAGCTGTATCAATTATTATTATTCGTATTTAATCCTCTTCTATTTTGATGTGGATGAGGGTTTTGTTTTCCTCCGTTTCGTAGTTGACTGGCTCTCTTCTCTCTGGAAAAATAGTTTGACTAGAGTACATGTGTTCTATCCGCTCATCGACGGCATACACTTGAGGGTTCCTTCAGTCTTCTTTTTAGCAGCGGTTGGTTCATGAGTTTTTTCTTAGTGTTCTCCGTCGCGGTGGCAGGTACTTGATGATGATGTTTGGATTTCTTCTTAGCGTCAGGTCTCTGAGGATTTATTTTTGTCTTCGTCCTCAAGCCCTTGCTGACTTGGGGTTCGCTAATTAGTTTGCCGATTCTTGATTGCTCTTCTTTTTTCTATGCCAACAATCATAGGTGTTATGCCCTCTCTTGAAGCATACCGCACAGACGGAGACGGTTACGCTGTTGTTTCCTTGTTTCTTTTCTTGTTTTTGGCCCTCCTGTTTATTCTTCTTGCCGTCACTATTTTCCCGGTAGTAATTCTTCTCATTTTTCTTCCCATTATCCTTATAATAAGGTTTTTGGTACGTGATATTTTTATCACCATCAGGGATAGTTCGGCCATTTTATTTGTTATGCTCTCCAAATCAATTTGGTTTGGCTTTGTGTGATTAGGCCCAGGACTTATTTGATAGGCTGAAGTATCGATGCTGTGTTCTACTGGAATTTGGCTTGGTGGTACAGGTTGATTACTATAAAATGTTAGGATGGGTGGTTGAGGTATAGTGTGGTTAGCCTATGATTGCTTTGATTGGTATTTGGCCAGGGGGTTCGGGCTCACCTTTCCGGAAATCCACTATTGGCTCCTGGATAGGCCACGGTGCTAATGTTTGAGTACTAATACAATGTTGGTTTGGTCTTTGGTGGTACATTTGGAAATTTGTCTGTTGTTGATTAGGAATTTGGTACATAGGTTAATGCAAATTTTGTACTTGTTGGTTCAAATTTGGAATATTTGTTTGTTGGTGAGGAAGATTTTGGATTTGGTATTTGATTTTGGTGTCCAGGATTTAAGAAATTGAAGTTCTGCGCTTCTTGCTCTGCCATCGCTTGGAATACTTGAGAGCGTTCTACAAATTCTCTCTTCTTCAGAATATCGTTGTACTTTTCCAAAGCATGTAATTTCTTATGTAGATCCTTAACTGATGTAAATGTTTCTCGAGTGATGTTCTTCAAAAAGTTTTTTCGTCAATTCTAGTGAAAGATAATGTTCTTTTCCCTCTTCACTTGCTTCCGGCAAATTATGGCGGATAATGTAATTTTCGAATAAATTATGCGTCAATTGGTTCGTCAGATCCCTGTTGTACAATATTATTCTACATTTCTGCCTTGTGATGTGGTATCTTCGGCCTACCCAAATTTACTAATTTGTCTTTTCACTGTGTGTACGTAAGCTCGGTCATAAGATCTTGTAATTGGAGTTGGAAAATAATGTCTAACGCATTGCCTTGCAAGTACATGGGCGATGTTTGTTTCTTTTTCGAATCGTCCCAATTTTGTAGAGTTGATAGATGCTCAAAAAGAATAAAACATCTATCTGTGTCTTCATTTATTGTCCCGAAAATTTTGATAGGTGAGGCAATTTGCATGAAGGTTTTGTTTCCATTGTTGTTAACTTAATCTGATTCTGAATGGTCTGTCCTACCTCCTGATCTACTGTTTGGTATTTAAGAAGAAAAAGTTGGGAAAGAATGTGCGTTATAATTTCTGTACCTAATGCATATAAGAACATGAGGGTAGTGAAAGCCAATAGAAAGTTACCAATTTTGTTGATAAATCGGCTGACACGTGACACGCAACGTTTCTTTAGTACATCGTCCAGTTATAAACTCACCTCTTTCTTGTTCCACAACTTTTAGGATTTTAATCCACTACATTCAATGTTCGTGGGCCAGGCGCCTCCACCACGCAATGTTCCTGTTGTACCCGTTTATAAGCTACGGGATGAAGGTAGGTAGAAAAGAATAATATACGGTGTTACCCAGAACAAGTTTAATTACGGAGATTACAAGTTACTTAAAAGCATGTCTGGTACTATAACTATTTACAATGTTACTGTTTCTTCTAACTTAATTCTTCACCGGCGTTCTCTGGTCACGAGTGAGAGTCAGCACCGCCACAGAGGACTAAGCGCTTAAAAGGAAAGCCCCGCTGACAAGCTCTGCGAGGGCTCGGATTTTGTCCCAAGTGCAAGCCCCTTGAGGACGGACGAGGGTATAGGCTGTGTAGGTTGACGGAGGACCCCGCTGACAAGTTCTGCGAAGGCCAGGATTTTGTTCCCAGTGCAAGCCTCTGGAGATCGGATAAGATTAGGAAGTTAGTTCCAAACACAAGCCATTTGAGAATTGGAGTAGGAGAGGAGTTGACCACCCGAACGAGAGAGTGATCTTGCTTTGAGTGTGTGGCTTTTTATAGCCATGATTTTGGGTGACGTCCTTCAGGTCCCTCCTCCTGCAACGCTGGTTCCATGTACATCGATGCTAGTGCAATCTTCGGTTGTCAGCTTGGTGTTGATATTAAACACTTTATGCTACATGTTTCCTTGTCTCGCATTATCTGTACACACGTTTGTTTACAAAGTATCACTTGTAGTACACCTGTGTTGGTACGTTACTGTTACACGTGCTTATGCACGCGGCTTGTTACGATATTATCAATTGGTGGTTTGATCCCATCTAATGTTATGTGAGCTTCGTGGCAAACAAACGCCGTGTGCATGATCTTTTTCCCGTTGATCCCGTTTTCTCCCACTCTCTGTCACCAATTCTCCATCAGCATCATCATCATCCTTACGGCTTGAGTCAAAGTTGCCTAAGTGTCTTTAAATTCAAATTCAATTCAATTATCAATTGATGTCCTTTCCGAATTATGTTAATTCCGAAAGCTCGCAGAATTGGAGTGCCAATAAATCAACAGACAAAGTTAGCAATGATCACTTCGTTAGCTGCATACCATGCGTTTTCTTAGCTGTAGTATCATTTTGCTTAAAGGTGCGATAATAAGAACAGCTTAATTTATTTTAGTTTATTCATTTTAACCAAGAAGTTAAGCACCCAAAATTACCGTACATTTCCGCACGGTAATAAGGTTTGGATCGTACACTGTATAGGCGAGGAAATTATCGTACAGATACAGAAATTACCGTACAATTTCCATCACTCTAGAACAGCGATGTGCGCGGAAAACAACGAAGTTAGAGATCCAATTTCTTAACCGAAAACACCCGAACCGTACCTAAGACACGAAGAGCCCATAAAAGTTCTGTATGATGTCTTCGTCGAAGTATCGCAAGTGGGCATATCTTGAAAATATTACCACAGTTGAATATCGCTATATATTTACATCTAAAAGGTACTAAAGGCGATGTAAAATGTGTCCATGCGGCACCCACTCAGTCATGAACTTTGCTTCAATAGGTGTTTTCCGTACACCTTTGATTATGATTTGCTAAACCTTAATGTCGGGATATGACGTCATTTGTGATGATGTCTCGCTCATTTCGGATGCCTCTAGCTCCCTAAGTACGTTTCTTTTTAGATGTTCATTCAATGGAACTTTTTCTTGGTTTGAAGAGAACATTTAGTTTCTAGAAAATCCGGCATAGTATAGAATATCTGGCAAAGTTTGAAGTAAAGAATCGAATCTATCCTAATCTAATCTAGCGCAGAACAAAATTGTTTTCGAGGCATTTTATAGAACGCTAGATTTAATACCTTGCTGGTGAAACGCGCCCACATGTACCATCTTTCAAGAAAGTAAATCCCACCTGTTGGAGGCGCTGGAATAGAATTTTCCAACTACGAAAAATTTTGCAATGTACATGCACACGTGTAGTGCACATACACACTTTCAACTACTTGTACTCATATTCTTTTATAGATGTGTTTTGTTTGTATATTCCATAATACTTCTCATACATAGCAGACATAGTAATAAAAGATAATATAGAGAAAAGACAATTCTATTCGATAATAATAAAACAGAAACACTCTGTACGTAAAAATTAGCAGCTAACAGAAATGAGAAAAAACATTTTCACTACATTTACCATAGTGTAGTGGTTAGCGAGTTAGCTTTCTACGCAGAATATTATGAGTTCGAATCCCTGCTTTTCTCTTTACTTTCTTTTTTCAGCGAACACATTTAGAGAAGCACATTTGTTCTTCACCCATAACTAACCTTTCAATTTGTAATTGCAGTGAAATATATTTTTAGTTTGTAAATTAACAGCATTAAACTCGATAATGTTATTCATAATGTTTCGAAATCTTTAGGAAAATTCAAATTGGTCTTAGTGACTTCTATATTACATCAATCATGTAATCCATCCATGATCTATATTACATCCATCATGTAGTCCATCATGTATTATTTTTATTTATGAAACATCAATTTAAGGCAGCAGAAAAAACAACGATAATACACAGTAACACAGTCTAACCCGTAAACCGAATAAAATTCAAACACATTTTACAACGGTGAGAGGAAGCACACAACTCGTTCTTTCCCTCACATATGCCAAATCAATTTTGACAATTTCTTACTAGATGGCTCTGTCTTTAGCATAGATTCTCACTCGTCCGAACTACAAAAGCAATCTAGGTTGGAGTTTCTGAATCGAGAGTAGCTTCGAATTATCTTTTTTTTATTTCGTTACTGTCATTCCTTTTCACGTTATAATGTTAATTTTTTTTGCATTTTCATTTCATTTGGTGTATTTTATTTTCGTTTTCTGTTACTAGAGGTAAAAATCAGCATTTTGCTTGCCTGAAAATTAGTAATATATGAAACAGGAAACTCTCACGTGTCCAACATATTCCTCAAGTTTTCAAGAAATCTTGCGTATTAAACCCGTGAATTAGTTGCGGGACTACCTGTTAAGAGCAGCAAGCGGACATTTCAGGTGGGATTGGACGTAAACTACGGAATTGCTTAACTGAGAAGATACTCTTAAGCACAACGTGCACATCATTTATTATAGAACATATTTTATTAGAGATGGACGACGCTAAACCAAGGTAGTAAGAAATATTTATTTCGGCAATGCGAACATTAAGGAAAGATATCATGTAACAGGAAATATTTGTAGGATAATGTCTTTCTCAATTTTGATATATTTATTCTTAATTTCGAAAGAAATTGTTTAAAAGAAAATTCAAGGTTATAGTTTTAGGTCCCCTAAACCGTTGTACTTAAGTACGTGGATTATAGAATTTAAATTGTATTTAAGTCCTTCAGGCAACTTTGGCTCAAGCTACATGTAATATATAAGAACAGTACAAATACAGCGCTTGCCTGAGAAATTTGACCAGAATTCTGATTAAACCTTAGCATACAAATGTTAGCTTTCTCAAACACGAATTATGCTTAAATTAAAATAAAAAGAATTTTGCAAATGTTAGAACTAAATAAATTTGTAAAAGTTATATTTGCATTTTAGCTTCCTAATAACAATCCAGAAAAAAGTAAGAAACTGATGTTAAATTTCACCAAGAAATTAGATATAACTTGAGCGATGGGAAACAAATTACACGTAAACGAAGAGACAAAACTCCTTATGCACTGTTCATTTACCCTTTGTGTCTGTTCCATGTATATACAAGTCACATTCTTGAATTACATAGTTATAAATGAATTCATGAAAGTCGAGTATTTTTAATATTGCGTACTAAACACACAAGTTGATATAAGCGGTTTGGAGTCAGCGATTCCGCCATAATTTTCGGTTTGGGTGGGGATTTAAAGTAAAATTTGGGAGGGTGTAAGTGGAGTTTTGCACGGTGTCTACTGATTTTTTTCGATAATTTGGGAGGCGACACTTCCACGGCAAGGGGAGTTCGGCGGAATCAGTGTTCGGAATCCATGTTAAACTATAGGTCCCGTCCTTTCGACGTCCTCTCTATCCGATTGAAGACAATGACAACCGCCATAGGTTTACCCTACCCAGGAACTTTCGGGTCAGCACCTGCTCTCGGGCAGAACACACACAATTATATTTATCGTAAATTCGCCGTTTTTACCTCTTGCTTTGCTTTCAACTTATATATATAATTCACAGCCATATTCAGTTCACTATTGGATGAGCCCTCCCCCGTAGGAAAGAGTTTGCTGCTCCCACGCTGACCAGACGTGTTGGAAGAGGAGAACCAAAGCTCTCAACTGTGATCGCCACTGTTTTTTATTCAAAACACTCCCCAATTGCATCACGATGCTGGATGGGCACCATTCCAGACCCTCTTGCTTTGAAAAAATCCCTTGGCAGAGCCGGTAATCGAACCCGAAACCCCACGATCAGCAGTCGGAGTGTATGTGAGTGTGGAAAAAATAGTGTGAAAAATAATTTTAAAGTTTACTTTCTGTTTAAAACTGCAGTCCAGTGATCGAATTATGCAATTTATAGAGAGGGGAAATAATATTTCAAACACGTTAGAATGCCGTATTTGGCGCCTTTGGCTAGGGGCAGATTTCGAAATGCAGAGCTAATTATGATATTTCCAGAGAGGGGAAATCCTAACCATTCGCCCTACAAATCGAACACTAAACTGCACTATAATATAAAACAATTTTATAACACCTAAGGTCTAAATTTCTCTGATAAAAACTTTGGTAAACTTTATTTTTATATGGGCCAGTCTAGTAACGTTGGACTGCGGTCCGTCACGATTCGCCTTTAGCTATTAAAATCCACACCCATGCCGGGACTCGAACCCGGGACCTTCAAGCCGATGGCCTACCGCCGCAGATCGCACGGCCACCCGGCTTGCTCTAGGTAGCTTTGAATTCAGCTATAATAAAACACGTGACTCTAAAGAAATTTCGTATTCGCGTTTAACATGCTATTAACGATATTTATACAAAGTGAGTCATCAATTTGGGATTTGGGATTTTACACCATATCAGAGCCACTTTACATTTTATGAAACGAATTAAGATTGTCTAGAAGTTTGATAGCTCAATAATTTTCTGGAAGTTTTGTATGGTTTTGAAAAGCAAGTTTACTTGATTCTTTAAATTAATGTAATTTTAAATGTCTTGGGCTACATCTGGCGCATATTGAATTTTTTAATGAACATTTTTCGGGTTATGGTCATCTTGGTTATCAGAGTTCACTTTTTAAAAATACATAACAAATCTAAGCACTGTTTAGACACTCTAGATAAGAATCCTAACGATATTTCATATAAAGACGTTTTGGACCATAGCCATGCTGGATAATGTAATTCGAGATTTTTATTTCATAGTCCAAATCAGGGACCTTTGAAATTTTAAAATATGAAATTTCATGAACTAAAATATTTTAAAATTTGTTTTCTCAAGTTTCCGCCGTGAGGGATTTCCGATACGTAATTTTTCAGTTCAGAATCATACTCAACGAGATGCGAAATGTAAAGAAAATTAAATGGGATTTTAAAATTAAGATACATCGTGTTGCTCCCGCCTTAATTTCGGGAATTATTTGTTTTTATTTAAATATCAATTGGACTTCCTATATATTAAATTGCATCAAATTGGACAGGTTTCAAAATAGGCACTGTTTCTCCCAGGCATGTTTTCGGGGAGCTTTGCTCCTTGGGTTTTCAACAACCTCCCGAAAGAATTAGTTTCAACACTTTTATTACTCATGCGTATTCTGAAATACGAATATCACTTTCTATAAATATTGTTCATGTTAGTTTAAGGCTAACTAAATAAATACGACACATTCTTAAGTAAAATTATTCTTATTTTATATTTTTAGCACATGGGACTCAATATGCATTATTTATAATCTTCGTAAGACTTAGTTTAGCCCCCTTCCCCGAGCAAAATCTTCTGAAAGAAACAACTAGCCACACCGTTTATAATATAATTGAAGGTAAAATATTTATCTTCGTAATTCAATCATTTCTACTTCCGAAACGATTCTAGCATATTTCGAACTCCCAGATATGAAATTTCACTTCAATCAGATACTTGCAAATTGAAGTTTTGATCTGGCTCCATCTTGCATTTTTGGATAAAAATTTCTTAGCTTCACGTTGGAGTCAGAGTTTACGGTGATTCGTTGAGTACTGGAATCGTAGAGAAAAGGAAAAGCGTTCACTGGCAGCGCGAAGGATACGCGGTTCGAGACTTACTGAAGTCAATATTTTCTTTTAACTTTTTCTCTAGTAATGTGCAAACTCTGTTTTACTGTATGCTTTTTACATGTAAATGAACGTTAGTGTTATGTAGGTTTTGGTTTTCTCCTTTATATTCTTTTTTGCATCATTTATTTAAAAAGGAGCTAATTTATATGTTTAGCAGATTTTGTTTTATCTTTACATGGAAACAAACAGGATTAAAATATGAATAAATAAACAGTTGCATAGCATTTACAGATTTAATAATAATAATAATACTTATTATTATTCATGAAGTGCAATGCACCTAATTTAAATAAATGAAGCAAAAATGAAGAATACGAATTAAAGAGCAAAAACCCCACAGTAGTGTCATAAGGCATACTGTAACACATTTACTAGAGGAAAAGGAAAAAGGAAGATGACAAGGACTCAAGGCGCGAACCTTCCGCATGACAACCGAGCGCTCTTTCATTAATACTCTGCACCAAGAAGAGTAAATGCAGAACAAGGCGTTTCGGAGATATCTTTCTCATAGGTTTCAGACTTTTGTCCCCACTAGTGGAGAAACTTGAAGCCATCATCATCACCTAAAATTTACACGTTTCACACGACTTTTGAAGCCCTTTCATAGGA
>JAGDQP010012796.1:16852-36655 GCA_022664845.1 Lepisma saccharinum
TTTACCAAATGAGGGTTTCAAATCTAAGTATTTCTAAGAAATTTATGCCTGGCAGGGACGAAAAATAATTTGCCAAGGTGGGAATCTTTTTTGCCAGGGAGGGGATCCCGGGCATCCGCCAGCTAATTCGCACACTGCCCAGAAGTAGGAATATCAGATTCGGGTACCTTACTGCCAAGAAACTTTATCACACGTGGGCCGGAAAGCTCTTTATTTAACAGGAAATCTCTGCTGAAGTTCGAAATATTGCTACGTTTGTATTAAGGTTATGGCTGAACTGCACAAGTAGCAAATAGCACGCGAAAACAATTTCCAAATTACAGAAAATCATTTTAAAGTAAGATCTTAATAGTATCTTTCAAAGAAAATACTTTTACAATGTGTTCTATATGTTTTAAAAATAATTTGAAAATCTCCTGAAATTCACCACTTGGTAACATATCTTAATAATCATTAGAAAGGAATTTTAATACAGAAAAAGGTGATTGTGTTGAAATAATTTTGAAAATAACGTTAACAACTATTTCATAGTTTTGTTTTTAAAAAATGTATTATTTGATACTTTTTTAAAGTCTTACTTGGTGTTTTGAAAAGAAGTAAACGTTTCTTCTAAAATAATTTGATGTATCTGTTTTTAACTACTTAGAAACAGTTTTCATTATTATTTATAACAAAAGTATGATAATTACAACAGTAGATTATATTTCATAGATGAAGTATTTCGTCGGAAAATAATAACATTGCACTGAAATAATACAAAAAGTTCGATTTGTAAATTTTGCAGTAGTGGACTAGTGGGTCGTATAGCTGCCAAAGATTCTTGTTTAAAATTTAAAGTATCTCCTTATTTTTTTTTGCAAAATTCATGACGTTTATGTATTAGCGTAATTTTCGGATTGTAGAGGAAGTCTAAACGAGATTAACGCTTTATAACTATTATAGTTCATCTATGATCCTGACAGCAAGGTAGGCATTTTACAAGGTTCAACCGCTGAGCTTGCTGATAAGAGCTTATGGAGAGTATTTCTGAAGTGAGACTCACTCGACCATGACGTATACAAACTAACTAACTAGATGTAACTGTCTCTGCCCTATGGGGGTAGCGTCATCAATCAGGCTAAGTGCCTCTGTTTGGATGCCAGACAACGAATAAATCTCCCCGAAATGTAATTCCGAAAATACGGCCTTCGCTGCCAAAAATACGATTACATGTGGGGTGAGGCCACAACTGAACAAGAGCGCTAATGTGTAAAACGAAGACCTACTGTATAATATTTGAGTCAGTACGAATAACGTAGGAGCCCACAATCTCGGCGACGGTTATACAAAATATCTGCGAATAGGCGGAATCTTTCTCACACGATCAATACTTTACGCTAACCTTAATACACTACAAGAAAATTTTATTAGTACACTTTAATATATCACTATCTCTACAGCATGCATTCACTACGGCTAGTATGCTGTTTTTGTATAAACAAAATTTTATAAAAATATTTAATAATTTTATTTTCAATTTTTCTGAAAAATAAATATCTTTACGTAATTCAGAGGCAATAAACATTTACTGTGCCAAACAATTTATATAACAAAGTATCTATTCCTTGATTTCAACATAACATTCACCATACTGTTCTATTCTTAACTGCAGTATGTAAAAACTGTACTATTCAAATTTGAATGCAAAACTTTTTTTAGCGCCACTGTGCTGTTATAAATAACTAAAATACAACTTTACTGAGTGTGCCTAGGCTGTATCTTCATACTGTACTAACATGCGTGGAGGAGACCCTATCCTACCCTACGCTCAATGTGCTATTACTTGACGCACTAGTCTTACAGCATGTATGAAATGCTTATTTTGCCTGTTGACTGACATGGGCAGAGTTACTACACATATTTATAATCAAATTAAGAACGAAACTACTCACTACACAAGTAAATGACACAAGGAGTGCGATTATATGCACTACTGACTCGATCACATGCAAGAGAGCTATCCTTCTGTATGACTCAGCTGGTTTCTCATGCAGTATGCTGAGTGATGTTACCACACTGTTTCTTTAAATACCCTCTCACGGAATATATATTACATTGACCCTATTGCACGCAGGCGACTTGTCCTTCGTCAAGAGGTTGCGCAAATTTCTCATGTGTTAGCGCCAGACGTAACTTTGTATAGCACTCACTACACCGAGGAATTTTAATCGCAAGGGTTATGAGATTACTTTTTCTCGCTAATTATAATTATGCCCTTGTACTGTATTCACTACACACTTCTTTATGACTATTTGATTGATAACTGAAACTTGTACTGCTTTCTTCGTGACTTAGAATGGGATACTATTGTGGGAGCAAACTAGTACTGCTACTCTTACACTTTTCCCGCGCTTCTGGTAGATACAATAACTTCTATGTTTAGCTTTGCCTTTGTTATTCAAATAACTTACGGGTAACACTGCTTTGCTATTGCTATCGATGTAGGTCGACAACCTTTACTTTTTCGCATCCAGGAATAATATTACATCAATGCGTGGCTTCTTGTCTCCCACACTTTTACTTAACGTGAGCTTCTGGAATGCACCATGTTGCTTACCGTTACTGCACTACTTTGGTTAACTTAAATAATATAAGAAAAACATTACTTGACACTTCCTGTGCTGTATTTCCAACTTTCCGGTTTGGTGTGTCCCCAGTGGTGGAGGTAATTGAAGATTTTCTAATACAAACGTGAATTATAACTTACTGATGTGACTCGCCGAACACTGCAATGTGGGATGGCGGAGACTTGTTGGGAGGAAAATCCTTTTTCTTCACTCTGAATGTGGCGAGTTTCCCTTCTCTGCACACAGCTTCATAACCAAAAAATTAATACTTCAAGACTTTCCCGAGTCGCACGCACAATGACATGTACGTTTTCGTGGAACTTCGGTGTAATGGCGGGTCGCAATTCACAGTCACTGAACGGGACTTCTATCTTGTCTTTCCTTCACAACCGTTCTGCTTGCTCCCGCTAAAAACATAGCAGGCAAGCATTTTCGTTTCTCACTTGTTTCTTTCTAGAACAATCCAGGCTCAGTGGTGTCAGTTCCTAAAAAGACTTGTCACCCGGAAGTAAGTTCTTCTCCGTAGACACTAGTTCGTGTAAAAGCCGGGCTGTTTATATATCACACAACTAAATGCACACACTGTGCTTTAATTAACCGTTCAAAATTTACATAGATATAGCGGTACATTCATACCGTTATATATGGCGCTCGTAGGGCTAGAACCCTGGACTATTGCCTGCATACATTTATACATACAAATACATACTATATACATGAACATAAAATTTACACATTTTTTTCAAATGTGCTTCTAAGAGCGATAAATTTTTAATCACACATATCAAAACCTTTTATACAAACAGCATATCTTAATAACTATATTACAGCTTGTTCTAAAATTCTCCTCTCATGCATTAAAATATAAACTCGTATGCTCCTGCATGCAATATCACACTATAACTTTCATACTATGTAATTTGCTATGTGGTTTTAACTTTGACTTGAATTGAGGAACATACATCTTTTCTGTTGTGACCTAACCTTTCAAACGGAACGTCTATATAAGTCTTTAAGTCGTCTCTCCAATTATACAAATTCGACTTTATCCTCGGACTTCCTTTCGTTTCTCTGTGAACTCCAGTTTGTTTGATGCTCGTGTACTCCTTGCTGTTATCAACCAGGTCGGGCATCTCTTCGGCGAAGCATCTATGCAAGCTCACTTTACCCACAGACATGCCGACACTCCCATCTGTCTGCAGAACGTAACTGGTAATGTAGGACAACGTGCGCTGCGGTTTCCTATCTGGCCGCTGAAGAATACTTGTGCCTTCAACATCTGCATCACACTCTTGTATTCGCCGCGCTGCAACCACTTGACTAGTACTACGCTATCTTCCCCTGTCTTCCTAAGATCAGATTCCTCTACCTCAGGGCGGGAAGTTTCTGGACGGATAACCTCTTGATTGCGCTGTTTGATTGAAGAACTCGTCTTTGCCACATCCCTCTCTGTTATCGTTACATCCGCGCACATAGGCAGCGTTACTGATAGGTTGTTGGTCGTCATTGTGACATTTCCTTCGTCAAAATCTAAATAACACTTGAACTTCGACACAAAGTCCTTTCCTAATAGGAGCGATTTCTTCAAGCCTCTTACAACCAACACTTGGTGATATATTGCCACTGTTGATAGACAATATTCGTGTATAACTTCTTCTAGTACTCCCATCTTCCGTGTACCGGTGAAGTCTACATGTGTAACATCCTTCCTGGGTTTCACATGTGGTCGCGTTACAATGCTACTTATTTTCTTCCATAGTTCTTCGCTGCATATGCTGATATCAACACCACTATCCATTAGGCTTATAATAGGCTGATTTGAAATGTACATTTTTACTTTACTGGTCTTACGTTCCTCTTGCTTCTTCTTTTCACATGTTTCAGAATCACAACTGCTGCTGTAGTCTTCCTTCGACCATTCTTCAGCACAAATATGATTATAATCAACACTAAAAATATATACATTATTTACATGGGGTGGATCGTCTTCTTGACTGTTTCCCCGAGCCGGTGGCCCGATCCTTAACTCCGTGGGTTGATAATTCTCTTTTTTTGGTTCACATTTCTATACGATATTCAAAATTCATTTCCTTGTTACACATCCTTTACTTTGCAGTTTTAAAAAAAGAAAACATAGTCAATAACAATTCCGTTCATATGGTAATATTGAATGCTGACTTTAGTGGTTCATATTTCTTTCACAAGCTCATTGAAAGTTTTGGTATCAAAATTCAAATGCATTTTATGTAACAAAGTCATTGTTTCCAACTGCCTGTGATTATTAATATACATTTTCAATATATCACTGCAGAATAACAAATAATTTATCTTGACATCAAAGTCAAAAATATTTTCTAACATTTTTTTTTCATTTCATCGCTTTCTAACGTGTTTTATTAGTTGATTAGTATCTCAGTTCTTGTTTATAATACCGTTTATAGTTCCATCACTTTGTTAATTTGTATTTCACTATTTCGTTTACATTTTATACTTTTTTAACAAAGTTTATTACCAATTTTTTCATACACTTGTTTCAGTGTTAAAACATAGTTCAATAACGTTTATATATGAATATAGATATAATGTCTGCAATCTCGTAGTGTGTACAATAGTTAGTGATCCATGAAGGTCTATTGATAATTTTCCGTTCGGTGATAGATGTTCGTAATAGCTTTTGTTTACAGTAGCGTATATGCAGAGTCGTTGTGGCGTATTTAAAAAAATATGGTGCTTAGATCGTAATTTGAATATTAGAATTCGTAAAATATTGGTACCTCTTTGTTCATTCTTTATAGTCCCTAACTAATACTGATGATAAAAAAAATTAGCTAAATTATAGAATTTATAAGTAAAATATTTCTTTTCCATACTAATGCATAAATGAAAAAATAATATGAAACTATTATGAAAAAATAATATGAAACAAAAGAAAAACTAAGGTAACAGTGATTAAGCCATAGTGCTGTTACCGTCCATAAAATTCATTTTATCTTCTCTAAGGGAACAGTGTCAAAGGTTTCTAATTTTCAACCTCATCGTTATAATCCATGGAATTTGATCATCCTATACATAACATGGTAGATCACAAATACCTAATTGTTGATTTGCAAGTTGAATATCTATATTATTATATCATTATTTTTACGATACACATCTTTATTAGTTACTTTCTTTGTTTATTTACTTGTTTAGGTATTTGTGTTGGTAAAATTAGGTGATTTCTATTTTCTGTTCGTCGTCTTGTTACATCGTTTATAAAAGAAATAGCATGTCAGTATTATAAGAATAAAAGCGATGTACGTGAATTTTAACCATGTCTACATGCTGTCTGAAAAAATGAAAAGTGTGTCAATGTTTTAATATTCGTGTCAATGAGCAGAGTATAATGCATATACTGTCAAGTAAAGTCAAACTCATTTATTTTTTGTGTATGTTATGCGTTATTCGGTCTATTAGCCTTATTTCTTTCGTTTACTAATCTTTCTTTATTTTAAGTGAAATAAAAACAAAAAGCATCAAGTTAAAAATTATTCCAGAAACTATTATCAAGATCCAAACATAATTTTAATTATTCTCTAAAATTACATAGTTACTGTTGTTGAATTTAAATTCAATTCGTTACGCTTGTTTCCTAGGATAGAAAACTTCTAATCATCGTTCATAAACTTCGGTGCTTCTACAGTTAAATATGCTGTTACTATTTTGTACGTAATTTTCAATGTCTTTCTTGTTTCTATTACCGTAGAGTCTACTATGATTGATTCAAATTCGTCGTACAAACTAAACGTTGCTTTATTATTATTTGTTGCTATATTTCACGTAATTGATGTTTATAGTTTATTTCTACTCGTAATATATCATTTTTATTTGGATTAAAATCACTCCTGTCGGTGTATATTCGTATATATTGGCATACTTTTCCGTAATTTGTATCTGATGTGTTATTGCTCTTACTATGAATGAATTCATTTAATCAAGTAAGTTTTAAGTTTGAAGTAGAGTAATATTCTTCACGAACACACAGTAATCATTTCCATATACAATTAGTATAATAAATTTCATAAAATACGTTTCCGATCTGTATATATTAGTAGGCAAAATATGTTTAACTTGCTTATTAGCTTTAACATTTCCTAAGTTTGTGATTCGAAATAATGGTGATAGGTTGTTTTAGTCAAAGTCGGTATTTGTAATAAAAGTTATACGGTCGTCAAAGAAACATCAAATTTCAAAACTGAAACATAAACCATTGAAAATACTATGCCATCTTGTGAAAAATGTTCCAAAATATCATGGCTATTTATAAATTCTTGTTTTGCATTCTGTACCAATAGGAATGGAAATAACTGATTTTTCAAAATATCTGAGAAAATATTCAAAATGTCTTGGTGTGTCGAATATTGATAGAAAAGACTGCAGTCATTTCTTGCGATATGGCTCACTTACAAGAAGCTTTGGGTATAGAATTCAAAAAATGACTTTTTTATACAATAGAATACAAAGCTGAATGAACTGCTACTAAAATCCCTTTTACCACAGATATTTGTTGATTATAATTCTTTTAATACTTTGCATTTAGTTCGTCCGATCGACTGTATAGTACAATTGAAATTCTTGAATTCAAATACGTTATAACAATGACCATAGACTACGTTTAGATTTGTTTTTCATAACCTACTATCTTTAGAATTAGTCTTAAAATGGCATGAAATTAAAGATTTGAAATAATTAATATATGAATATTATATAGTCGACTTAATATATCATCATCATATTCAGCCGTTTTCTATCCACTGCTGGATGAAGGCCTCCCCCTTTTCTTTCCACATGTCTCGGTCTGCTGATATCCTCATCCATGTAGCTCCTGAAAAACGCTTGATTTCATCTACCCATCTTACATTTGGACGTCGTCTCGGTCGTTTCTTTTCTCTAGGAATCCACTGGACAACAAATGTACGACTTAATATATATATATATATATATATATATATATATATATAATTTATAAATATTTTGTAGATTTCTTCTAATATCAGATTTGCCGGCTAGCTCATATACTTCTTAACCTCAAAATATCTCAAAGTATCTACAACCAGATTTCATGGATTTATCTTCGATGATACGTAGATTCTAACTAAATTCTCATCCCGGAGGAAAAAGAAAATAATTGCTCCAAGTCTGTATTCCTAAACCGTCCTTGTGACGAGAACAGTAGAGACTACTTTCTTTCCCCTACATAAAATCTCTCTTTCAGGACCAGCTAATTAATGGACAGAAGCCAATAGAGCCTAGGGATCTGCAACCCTGCCACATCTAGCTAAGTACGGAGTAAATAAACTTGGGTATACCCACGAAAGCAAAAAGAATTGATTTATTTCAAACAAATTGTAGAACTTACAATCATACCATACATCACTTAACTACCTAGTGACAAATCATGAAAAATCTTATATGTCATTGCAACTTTAATTTCCAATTTCCTATGTTGGGTCTATGTCAGAACGCCCACTGGTCAGATCGCCCACTTCTGAAAATGGTCAGATCGCCCACAGAAACGGCTAAACACGAAAATCCAGAAATGGTCAGAGCGCCCACCGGTCAGAATGCCCACTCGTAAAAATTGCAACAACGTTGGGTCTACGTCAGACGCCCACTGGTCAGATCGCCCACTTCTGAAAATGGTCAGAACGCCCACAGAAACGGTCAGATCGCCCACTTCTGAGAATGGCCAGAACGCCCACAGAAACGGTCAGATCGCCCACCGAAACTCGAAAATAAGTCTTAAAATAAATTTAAGTAAAATAAAAGTAATGTACAATCAACAGGCTGCAAAAAAGGAAATATTGATTCACGGAGAGACAATAGGCATAGTTAATGAGTATGTTTACTCAGAGCAGCTCAAATCAACGTATGCTAATTTGATGGATGAAATAAATAGAAAATGCAAATGGCGTGGAGCTCGTTTGGAAGAACACATTTATTTTCAAAACAAAACTACTAATGTGTCAAGAGTAAAGTTTATAAACAATGTCTCTTACCTGTGATGATATACGGCTGTGAAACTTGGACATCGAATGCGCAAACGACTCAAAGATAAAGACTCACAGAAAGAATTATGATGAGATGCATGATATTAACAACTATGAACGACTAATGTATTGCATTGGATTACCAGAGGAAAAAAACGACCGAAACGACGTCCAAATGCAAGATGGTTAGATGAAATTAAACGTTTTTCAGGAGCTACATTCATGAGGATTGCAGCTGAGCGAGATACGTGGAAAGAAAAGGGGGATGCCTTTATCCAGCAGTGGATAGAAAACGGCTGAATATGATAATTGTTCCTTAAATTACGCTTCATATGTGCCTTTTCAAGGTAATTAAATAAAAAATGTACTTAAAGCTAATAGAATTAAATTAACTACATTTATCATGTTTTCATTTGCACGTTGAAAACAGCTTGAATTTTAAATTATATTTCAACGAATATTTTATTTAGTTCATATTGCTTTAATGTGACGTGTTTTCAATTTCCCTTTTCTACTATGATATGGATTCCGCTTCTGATGCGTTTTTCTAAGGCGATATATTACACTTAATAATATAACAACATAATAACACACAGCAGATAATTATACTTAGGAAAAGAAACACACAAAAGCAACATGATCATATAAATATTATACTCGCTGCTGTAGCTTATGTGCACAGCCCCCGACCCGACTCCGACTCACTTGTTTAAGAGTGGGCGTTCTGACGTTTGTGAACGTTTTCCCGAGTTTTTTTTCATTATGTTTGTTCAGTATCCATTTAATATAAGTATTAAACTGCAAGAAATTAAAGTATTAACCGTGTACCTTGCTAGGGTTTGTATTTTCTAACCTGTGGGGATCCTGATCATTTTGGTGGGCGTTCTGACCATTTTCAGAAGTGGGCGTTCTGACCATTTTTACGAGTGGGCGATCTGACCGATTATGCATTTGGGCGTTCTGACCATTTTGGTGAACGTTGTTGCCATTTTTACGAGTGGGCGTTGTGACCAGTGGGCGCTCTGACCATTTCTGAATTTGAATGTTTTCCTAATTTGGTGAGCGATCTGACCATTTCTGTGGGCGTTCTGACCACTTTCAGAAGTGGGCGATCTGACCAGTGGGCGTTCTGACATAGTCCCTTTTTATTTCCTATCCAAATCCTTTTTATACTTCTATTTATTCCACCTACAATATAGCTTCAAATCAAACAGACGTGACCCTCTTTTTTCATTGTTTCGTTCTGATATTCCATAAATAAGTATCCATTACAGTAAAAACTTTAAAAACCATTAAAATTACTAACAATACTAAAACTCTTTAACATCTTTAAAATTTAAATTAATCCATTGAACAATCAACAATATAAATATTCCAGGCAATTAAATAAATTTAGAATTCAACGATTCCTATTTAAGACGATCGAACGCTGTCTGTTCTGATCCCCGTTCAAGTTTCTTATTTCCTCCTACTAATTTCGCCAGCCGGGTAGCGTGCCGCCTATGGCGATAGGCCAAAGACGCGAAGGTCTCGGGTTCGACCGGCAGGGGTATGGGTGTGGTTTAATGGATAAAGGGCGAATCGTGACAGGCCGAAGTTCAAAATCACTGTCCCATATAAAAATAAAGTTTACTTGAGTGTTTATCCTACTAATTTCGGAACCGGTGCACTTAAAGTAGCATAATTAGCGCAATACCCGACGTCTCCACCCTGTAAGAGTACTGAGTTACTTCCAGAATAGCTTGTCGTGAACAAGCGTGAGGCGTAACTTCTCCCCTGTCCCACTCGTTTAATTGTATTGAGTTTAAGTGTCGATTGACTGAGGACCATTTCAGCTGAATATTTGCGTATTGAGTGATGTACGTATTGTAGTGTTTAGTAGAGCATAGGTATTATTTATGTTTACAAATTAGGGAAAGAAATATTCTAATCGATTCAACTAGAATTGACAACATACATAATAATATGACTATAAGATTCGTTCCGAACAAGATTTAGAATATGACAAATTCCATGTTAATAAATCAAGAACAAAGCACCCTTGACTCTCTCCTTATGTAAGGGAAGGATTTCTAACAACAAATTCCCTCTTAAAGTTGAAATCATTACACTAACTGATCCATTACTTCTCCCTTACATAGGTTTTTATACCATTTGCTGAAACTCATTCTTGAACATCAATTTCTGCAATTCATTGTGATCTAGCCTTACACATTCGTGACTGACCTGAATATGTAAGGCTTGTGTGACGCCAAATGCAATTCTGTATGGTGCAACATTCCTGAGCAAACATGGATTATAAGATTTAACTTCCGGGTTACCAATTCCCCAAACGTATTATTTATTTAAATACTTTTAATAAATTTCAGAGCGAATTTGTTGTCGCTCTTCAATCTAGATTTATACCATTAGGTATATATGTAATGTATATAGTAGTTTTATCAACATGATATAGGCAATATGATGACATATCTTGCAGTAAAATTATAAGTAAAAAAAATCGAGTAGCTAAAACATTACAAAAATCTTGTATGTGCGTCAACAGAAAGTGTAAATAAGAAATTCAAGGAAGACTCAACTTAAACAATTTTACTCTGTAGGATCATCTTATCTATTGTATTGTTGCCGAATTACTGGTAACTAAAAGGAAAGTATACCTGCATGTTTCTTTACACTCAAATTCTTCATCATGGTACTTACTCAGATACCACGACGTACACTCAAATATCGTAGAATTGTTCCGTTTTATTGTGGATGAAGGAAGAAAGTATCAGAGATGGAGCGGAAGAAGTACTTTGTCTATACACTAAAATATCTATAATATATACATTTTATTATTTCCGTCACTTTGGCTTTTCCTTTAGATTTTGTTTGATTGGTTTCTTGTTTGGCTCAAACGTATTGAACTCCCTTTGATTTCTCCATTACAGTCAATGCGGTAGCAATATAACTAACGTTTTGCTTTCTATCTATCAACTTTAATACACGATTTAACAAGCGTGTGATGATGAAAGACTCGCTGCCTTTACTTCGGAAATACATGTAAATATATTTGTGTGTAATGTCTATGCAAGTGCGTGTGTGCTTTCTCTGTCTCTCTCTCTGTACTACTATTTTTGCTCTCCTTCCTATACACCCCTCAAATATCCCCGAGGTTCAAAAGGTAGGTGAGTAACAAGTTGAACTAAATCCTAACAGACAGCTCCACTCTTCTTCCTGCAACAAGGTTTGCATCGGATTACGTTGAAAAGGCCGTCGGCATTGTGCGTAAGGCACTTGGAATGTAATCAAGGGCGTGTCTTTCCACAGTCACCAGAGGCGCCTAATCCCCAGCCTAGAACAGTTCTCTTTGGAAGCAGAGGATTCATCTCCTTTTACGCTTTTCTCGTTTTCAGCAGAATTCATTGAAGAACAGTAGAAAAATGGTAAACAGACAGTTTCGTTATCTGTAGTCTCTTAATGGAGCAGAAAATGAAGCTTCTGTTGCAGCAACATTAAAATGATACTAATGTACCACAGTTTTTTTTTTAGTTTTTTTTATAGCATTATTGGACTGTTGGATATTGAACGAGTTAATTGAAGTTGAGATATAAATAATGAACTTTTCCTACTAAGAAATAGTAGAAGAATGTATATAAAATTTCCAGTATTAATCGTGTAAATGAATAATCATCATGCAACAACAAAATTATTGCTGAAAATGTTTACTAAGATGTATGTGTTGTAGCATTCTACTTGTCTAATACTTGAATCAAGAAACAATATGTCCCTTAGTTAATGAAATCAGAGATGGAGTGGGTCGTGGGTCAAGTGGGTCACGTTTTAGTGTGGGTCAGTGGATCGTGGGTCGGCATGGCTTGACCCACCACGGCCCACTGACCCACCGAGACCCACTGTCTTTATTGTTTTGGCTACATCATTTGCTCCCCGATACAATGCTACAAATCCTCAGAAGGCTCTGGCTCTTCCCAAGGAAAGGCAGAACAGGAAACAAATCCGTGAGGAATTTTTGGACGAGCGGTGGAATCTCTACCTTCTTGAGTATCCCTCTGTTTTCATTCAAAGTTAGTGATTGACACATGCTGCCGTGCAGGGATGGAAATTGTTGAAATCGAAAATATCGTACGCAAGCATTAAAATTACCGTATTTTGTCAAAAATTACCATACACACTCATTCAAATAATAATATAATAATATTTATTATTATTATTAAGATATAAGATATTTGAAAGATATAAATTAACGAAACAAGTGTTACTGACAAACATTTAAGTATTTTTTTGCAAGCCTACATGAGAATATATACGTTAACGTTCCTCTTCACTATTTTACGTTCAGAAATATTCAGGATGACTACAAATGCGTAAAATCTAAGAAATTTGAAAAGTATGGGCCTAAATCCAAGTAACTCATATCTGCAATAAAACAAGATTTTCACTGAATATCATAAAAATCTACAAAATTAGTATAATAAGTAAAAGAAAGGAAATCTCTGCTTTTTTCATCGGGTCATACCGGGTCCCGAGTATAAAAACCGGGGACCGGGTCGAAAAAGTGACCCGGTGATCCGTTTCAGCTTTGGTGACTATGGAATGAATGTAATCGTAGTTATATTTGATGTTCATGTGGAACAATGCCTTCGCTCAGAGCAGAGGATAAATCTTCCTACACATGATAATGAAATTTATGTATCATTGTTCCCATTGTAGTCTTACTCTCGTATTGTGAGACCGAGCGGCCGTTGCTCAGTGGTAGATACTTGTAGTTGGCTTAGCTTCGGGAAGTCCTGGGATCGATCCCGGCGACCGAACATCCTGAGGTTTTTCAGTTTTTTTCCTCAGCGGTACCAGGCAAATGCTGGGATGGTACCTACAATATAGGCCCTGTCCGTCTACCTTCCAACATCCTCAGTAGGTCAGTGGGTCTCGGTGTGCCAGTGAATCGCGGTGGGTGCAGTAGGTCTTGGTGGGTCTTGGTAAGTGGGTCAAATTTTTTTGTCCCACGCCAACTGAATGAAATGAATGGTAACATAATGCACAGACTAACTTCGAAGGATGATAGTACACAAAAATAACGAAGAAAGGGCTTGGTCACCGGGGTAGAACTTCTGCCGTATTTCGGAGCTGCCAAAAGCGTGGGAAGTTAAATATGAACCTTTACATTTACAATACCATTGACAGTAGATCAGTTGCAGTATACTATTGTCTGAGATTTCAAACCTGCTCTATTCAGAAATGCTAATTACAAAATAGTGCAATGACTGCGCAAAAAATTCACAAACGAGGTAAGCAGTGTTCAGAAATTCGGTAGAAGTAAGCATGAATAAGACTACATTTCTGTGTGAGTAGCGATGACATAAGTAATCACCGGAATCAAACTAGACAATGGCATTCTGTCTTCTTCAAATAAGAAAAATGCTCGATGAATGCATGTCATTTTGTTTGTGACTGTTATGCAACAACACAGTTTCAAAAATCGTTTGGCGTATGAAATCTGTTTGAGATATTGACTTATAATAAACGATCATTTTCTCTACTGAAAATTCTTTTCATTCATACTAATTTCGACATAATTTCTGGGGATCCTTACGTCCTATGTGAAATTATTTTCGTGCCATCGGACAATTTTCGAATACACGTTTTTGTATAGTGTGTAAGTTTGAAGTCTTTGATAATAACATACCGCATCAGCTCTACTGTTCATAGTATTGGAAATATGAAGCTCTTAAGTTCATTTTCCCACGTTGTCGGTAGTCTGTAACACTGATACGCGATGAAATTTTCACTCCGGTTACCCTAATTTTTCTTTGTTTTATTGTATACTATCATCCTTCAAAATTTATCGGTGCATTACGTTAGCACCCTGTATATCTGTAATACTGTTCCAAAAGGAAACGAAACCACAGGTAAATATTAGGTAACACTGTCAGATCTCGCCTACAAGAAGATCGCTAAAAGTAACGCCTGGACATTTTACATGGAATTGAACGAAGTAAATCTTCATTCATATAATGTAAAGCTGGCGTTTGTTCGAATGGCAAGATGCTTTTAATTTATAATTAATTGCGTAATTTCCTTATTGTTATTAAAATTTTGAGAACATATTACTTATCAACATACTTAGCTTACTTTCAGAATCCAAAATTGTTTTGTTAAAAAATGATAAGCGACATTTTTCAAAGAGCACACTTTGCACGGGATTGCGTCCCCAAAACGGGCTCAATTCAAAGGTATAGCAAATACAAGTACGCTTCGTCCTGAGTAATATGATCTATTTTTTCCCGATATACATCGGCAGGGTACTTTATTCGACTCCTGAAATAACATTGAAACATACGGAAGAAGAGAGTATTTTGAGATTTCTGGAGAACGGGTAGGAGATGACCTCAACTATCTTTTGATATATTGTAGAGCTGCTTAAACTCCGTCGGAGTGGCCTAGAGTGTTTTCCAGAAACCATAAGAAACTTAGTGTTTTCAGCATTTCTGCGCATGGAAGTGTATTTCAGAACCTCAAAAATCTTTTTATATATTGTAGAGCTAGTCAAGCTTCCTCTAAGGAGTCTATAATCGTTTCCGGAAAACATGGACATCTTTGTATTTTGAGCACTTATGAAGATGAAAATTCATGGTATTTAGTCGCGATTTATTGAGCAGGTTATGTTGTAGAGCTATTTAAACTTTGCCTAAAGAGCCTGTAATAGTTTCCAGAAAACATCGGCAACTTGGTGTTTTCGGCACTTACGCTCATTGAAGTCTGTAGAAGGAGAGCATTTATCGCGATTTCTAACTAGGAGTTGGAGATGTCACAACTAGATTTTAATTTATTGTTGAGCTACTCGTTTCCTGGAAATATCGGCAACTTAGTCTTTTCGGCAGTTATGCTCATAGAAGACTATGAGAAAAGACAGTTTGTCGCGATTCTGTACAAACGGTAAGAGATGTCACAACTAGCTTATCATATGTCGTAGAGCTAATAAAGATTCAATCGTTTCCGAAAAATACCGGCAACTTAGTGTTTTTGGCAGTTATGCGCGGGACATCTATGGGAGGGGACTGTTTGTCGTAATTTCTGGGCCAGTGATAAGAGCTGACCTCAACTATCTTTTGACATGTTGTAGAGCTATTTAGGCTTCGTCTATAGACCCAACAATAAGTTTGGGAAACCACCAGGAACTTAAGGATTTCGTCATTGATGTGCATGGAAGTTATGGGAGGGGATAGTTGGCCGCATGTTCTGGACGAAGTGTAGATGACAGAACTACCTTCTGATACGTTGTATAGCTAATTAAGACTCATCTAATGAGCATAAAATCGTGTTCGGAAAACATGGGAACGTAATTTCACCTCCACAAGCTTCAATGAGCATGTGTGGAAAGTTCTTAAGTTGACTATTTTTTCTGGAAAAAATCACAGGCTTTTAGAGGTAGCTTAATTAGCTCTGCAACATGTAAAACTATAGTTGAGGCCACCTCTTATCCCTGGTCCAGTAAGCGCAACAAATTGTCCCCTCACATACACTTCCATGTGCATAACGGCTGAAAACACTAAGTTGCAGATGTTTTCTGGAAACTCTCATTGGTTCTTTACACGAATTTTAATTAGCTCTACAATATATTAAAACTATTTGAGGTCACCTTCTATCCCTGGTCCGGAAATCACGAGAAAGGGCTCCAGCCCCATACACTTCAGTTAAGCATAAGTGCCTAATACACTATGTTCTCGATGTTTTTAGGAAATTAATATAGGCCACCCCGACGGAGCTTAAGTAGCTTTATAATATATCAAAATATAGTTGAGGTCACCTCCTACCCCTTCTCCAGAAATTGCAAAATACTGTTTTCTGCCATATACTTCATCGTTAATTTCAAATGCCGAATATTGATGTTTGGCGAAAAAATATATACTATTACTGATTGTGAGGACAAAGCCTACTTCCAATTTGTCCCTTTTTGGGCACAAACCCCCTGTAAAGTGGGAATATTTCTTTCTAATTTTCGTTCTTTGTTTTCATTTGTTCTTTCTTTCTCTTCTCTTTATACGTGCTAGTGTTTCTTCTTTCTTTTGATTTATTTTCTTTCCTTTTATGTTTTTTTCTGTTGTTTTTGATTTTCCCATATATATTTTCTTTCTTTATTATATTTTATTTGTTTTCTCTTTCATTTTTTTTCTTATCATGTGTGTTATTGTCTCTTTGTTTTTGTATTTTCCTCTTTTATTTCTCGTCTTCTTCCTCTTTATTTTTTTCCTTTTTCGCTTTATTCATGTAGCTATTTATTTGCTGTACGAATTACATGATTGGCTTACTTTGCATTGCACAAGATTGATAAGTCTCTTAGTATCTCAGTGCTGTAGTACTAAAACTGCTATAATTGCGGTTTTTCAGTTGTATTATAAATTATATATATAAAAAATGTACTGTGTTGAGGCTCCGCGTAAATGTCCTAATACCCATAGCGACGAACTTGGATGGGATAGATTAGACGTAGTGATAATCCCATCAGGAGATAACTTTGATCTTCCTGAAGATTCGAGAACTCAAAACTCTATCATCATCGGTGTTCTTCTAAAAGCGGCAGGTCGTTAAACGCAGTTAAACCCTCTCTATTCATCCTGATCTTACTTCTTCATTTGTGTCTTCATCATACAACTTACCCTTCTTAAGAATATCAAGAAGTTCAATTTGTTTTATCTTCTTAGCCTTCAGTCGCATATCTCACAACTAAAGGTCACGAATGGTTAATCGCGGATTCGAACGGGACATGAGCCAATCGATAGAGCATAGTGAACTCATAAGTACTTGTGAGAATCTTAGCGGAAGATGTCGCCCGTGTCACACGCTATAACAAATTAAATGTAACATGGAGGTCAATAGAGTGCATGAAAGAATTTCCGGAACAGCGAAATATCTCGGTTAGAATGAAGTTTCGCGAAAAGCGGAGAGACAAAAGTGTCAGCAAATCATGAGAGCAATTCGACTGGCTATCCAAACTCCTGACACGGGGCCCTATGTGGGCCGCATGGGGCCCAATTTTCATTTGTCAAATAGGACCCTATATGTTAAATAAGGATTCTGCATCTGCGGGAAAATCTACATCAGAAAAGTGCGTGCATACTTGTGAATACTTGTCATGGAACCCAGAGGGCCACAAATTGATCAATGATTAGTAGTTCCAGAACAGCAAAATATCGCGGTGAAGAGTCACTGTGTCGAAAAATTGCACAAGGCAAAATATCCAAGAAAGCACCACAACGATGCGATGACGTAACCAAACTCCCTACTAGGGACCCCGTGTGGGGCCCAAGTTGGAGATTGCAATAGACCCCAGTTTGCATGTCAGATTCTGAAGCTACGGGAAAGCATAGATCAGAATTTGTCCTAATCCAGAATGTATGATGTGGGCAATATGGCTCAAAACAAATAAATCGTCAGAGTCGTGGAGCTCGACACTGGCTTATTGGATGACAATGAAATCGTACTGATAAGAGTAAATATTACTGTAAAACAACAGAGCATGCGGATAGGATTGCCAAGACACATTGGACGCAAGTCGTATATACCAAATTAGACCTCTACGATTTACAATGCAGATACTCACCCTAGGGGAAAATAGAACAGAATATGGTTGCGATGAAAAGAGGGTTGTGAATGTCTAGTTGAAGAATCCTAATGTTAAGGATCAAATATGGCGCACGGGGACCTAATTGATGTAATTGATTTGCAATCCCCAACTTCGGCCCCATGGGGCCCACAAAGAGTTCCTACTAGGGAGTTTGTTACGTCATCGCATCATTGTGGTGATTTCTTGGATATTTTGCCTTATGCAATTTTTCGACACAGTGACCCATCACCGCGATATTTTGCTGTTCTGGAACTTCCAACCATTGATCAATTTAGCCCTTGTATTCGAAAATAAAAATAAACTAGGTCTGGTCCGGGTTAAAGTGGACTACCCGCACACATTGAACATGAATTATTTTTGCCATATGAATTCTATTTCCACGGAAAAAGAATTGAGATTAAAATATCCTAATACGTTGGTTAGATTTACAGGATAAAGAACCAACATTCCTGTTTCATAAAAAATTGACAAATTTAATGAAACATAAAATGGAACAAGCTCAATAGTACTTACAAGCTGCACCCTTACAATCACTTGCATTCAACTTAACTGAATCACTTTGACCACTCGGCCTAACAATTTATTTCCCCTTTCGGAGTAATAATATTGAAGCACGATATACGGCCTTCCTAAATAACAAAAATATCATTACACTCGGGCCTTTAATTAACAGAATTAACCACACATATCACTTTTCTGGCAGGAGTACAACTTCTCTGCACTCGATACTTTCAACAAAGATCATAGGGATATTATGATACATTGCTTCGCGCACATGCAAGTGCACAGCCATTAGACAACTTCTCCATAGCACAAAATAAGAAATTGACGACTATTAGCCACTCAATTACAAAGACTTCCTTGAGAATCTGATATTCACTTTGACTTCGTAATATACATTCTTTGTTCTTATAAGTGAATCCCATTCACTTCTCTGACCATGAAGATCTTAAAAAACTAGTTACTGCCTCTTCAACAGTTTACTTCCGATCTAAAGTAGTGGTGAGCTTTTTCCACCCTTTAACTGGAGAAAACAATTGAAAAGCAGGTGGCGCTAACAAACGTCGTTACCATCTATATCAAATAATTATGAAGTTGAAGACTTCAGTATATTACATCCTCTGGGATCCATGGATACTATTAACAATTTTACACGTACTTTTCTGATGTAGATTTTCCCGCAGATGCAGAATCCTTATTGAAACATATGGGTCCTATTTGACAAATCAAAAGTGGGGCGCACACAGGGCCCTGTGTCAGGAGTTCGGATAGCCAGTGGAATTGCTCCCATGATTTGCTGACACTTTTGTCTCTCCGTTTTATCGCGAAACCCCATTCTACCCGAGATGTTTCGCTGTTCCAGAAATCCTTTTATGGGCCGGGTGACGTTTCGGCCAAAAAATTTGTCCATACCACATTTCGTCCACAAGACAATTCGTCCGCAAGACATCTCGTCCAACGAATTTTTCGTCCACAAGACATCTTGTCCAACGAATTTTTCGTCCACAAGACATCTTGTCCAACGAATTTTTCGTCCACAAGACAT
>JAGDQP010012796.1:36665-49391 GCA_022664845.1 Lepisma saccharinum
TCGTCCACAAGACATCTTGTCCAACGAATTTTTCGTCCACAAGACATTTCGTCCAATCGACTTTTGGTCCAACCGATGTTTAGTCCAATCGACTTTGGGTCCAACGAATTTTTCGTCCACAAACATTTCGTCCAATGGACTTTTTGGTCCAACGGATGTTTCGCCCACAGGAAATTTCGTCCAAAGGATTTTTCGTCCAATCCGTATACTATATAGCCCCATGAACACTCACTCACTCGCTCACTGACTCACCCATATAAATTGACAGGCCAAACCATCTGGAGCTAGAAACACCATATGTGGTATTAAGGCGTCGGACCATGAGTAGGTAAAGGAAAAAATCCGAAATTTTGAAAATGTCGCCATCTTGGATCCAAACCCATTGTTGTATAGAATACGGAGACTAAACGGCTGGGGCAATTGAATTGAAATTTGTTATGTAGGTACATTTTCGCCAGTAGGTTACGATTTTTTTAAATTTTGTAAAAGTCGCCATCTTAGATCCAAAATGGGTGGTATATTTGCACCATGGGTTCGGCCAGAGAGTCTCTGTTTACGGTAAAGGGGGGCGCAGCCCCCCAAACCCTGATGTTGGGAGCGCAGCGCCCCCAGGGAAGCAAAGCCAGTCTATATAATATATAGCCCCATGGTCACTGACTCACTGACTGATCATCAAAATTCACAGGCCAAACTACTGGAGCTAGAAACACCAAATTTTGTTTGATGGTGTAGGACTATGAGTAAGTTAAGGAAAAACCCGACGTTTTGAGAAAGTCACCATCTCTGATCCAAAATGGCCGCCAAACCCATTGTTGTATAAAATACACAGCCTAAACGGCTGGGGCTATCGAGATGAAATTTGGAATGAAGGTACATTATCGTTTTTGAAATACGAAAGTTTACCTGATGTATCCAAAGACGCCATCTTGGATCCAAAATGGTGGACCTAGAAATCAATTTTCCACACCGTTTGAGCTAGAGATACGAAATTTGGCATAATAACTAGCAGTTTAGGAAAATATTACAAGCTTTTGGGAAAGTTGCCATCTTGGATGCGAAATGTCCGCCCAAAAAATCATTTTCAACACCGTTTGGGCTAGAGAAATTAAATTTTATTTGAAGGTGTACATTCATGAGTAAGTCACGACATTATAGTAAAACGTTAAAAAGTCGCTATGTTTAGTCCAAAATGACCGCACGAAAAACCATTTTCCAAACCACTAAGGCTCGACAAACGAAATTAGGTATGAAATTGTACCATAACGAGTAGGTCACGAAAGATTGTGAAAACCACCATTTGGTGGCGCGAAACGAAATTTGGCATAAGGGTGTATCATAACTAGCAGTTTAAGAAAATATTACACACTTTTGGGAAAGTTGCCATCTTGGATCCAAAATGGCCGCCAAAAAATCATTTTCAACACCGTTTGGGCTAGAGAAATGTAATTTTATTTGAAGGTGTACCTTCACGGGTAAGTCACATTATAGTAAAACGTTAAAAAAGTCTGTATCTTTAGTGCAAAATGACCGGGCGAAAAAATACTTTCTAAACCACTAATACTAGAAAAACGAAATTAGATATGAAATTGTACCATGACTAGTAGGTCACAAAAAATAGTGAAAAACCCCATGTGGTGGCGCAACATGGTGGGTGGTATATTTTACAATAAAGGCTCAGTCTGCCAGAGTGTCTATTACGGTAAAAGGGGCGAAGCACCCCAAAACACCTATGTTGAAACCATTTTGTATGAAGGTACATTATCGCTAGTAGATTACGAAAATATTTTCAAATTTTCCAAAAGTCGCCATCTTGGATCCAAAATGGCCACCAAACTCATTGTTGTATAGAATGCACAGCCTAAATCACTGGGGCTACTGAAATGAACTTTGGTCTGGAGGTACATTATCAATAGTAGGTTAATATAATATTACACAATTTACCCAAAGACGCCGTCTTGGATCCAAAATGGCGTACATTAAAGATGCATTTTCCACACCGTTTGAGTTAGAGATACAGAACTTGGTATGAAGGTGTATTATGACGAGTAGTTTAGGAAAATATTACATAATGTTGAAAAAGTCGCCATCTTGGATCCACAATGGCCGCCAAACCTATTGTTGTATAGAGACCCTAAACCGTTGGGAGGTACAGATATAAAATTTGGTATAAAGGTACATTATCGCTATTAGGTTACGAAAATAATACGTGACGTATCCAAAGACGCCATCTTGAATCCAAAATGGCGTATCTAAAAATGCATTTTCCACAACGTTTGAGCTAGAGAAACGAAATTTGGCATACAATTGCACTATACAAGTATTTTAGGAAAATATTACAAACTTTTAGAAACGTCGGCATCTTGGATCCATAATGGCCGCCCAAATACCATTTTCCACACCGTTTGAGCTAGAGAAATGAAATTTTTATTGTGAAGACGTACCTTCAAGAATAAGTCACGACAATATAATAAAACGTTGAAAAAAGTCGCTATTTTAATCCAAAATGGCTGTCCGAAAACCCATTTTCTAAATTAAGCCTAAACAAACGAAATTTGGTATGAAGGTGAGCCATGAGGAGTAGGTTAAAAAAATGTAAAAAATACCTATGGGGGGCGCAGCCTCCCCTGGTGGGTGGTATAATTGTGTCAGGGAGGCGCAGTCCGCCAGATAGTGTCCGATTAAGATAAAGGGGCCTTAGCCCCCAAACCCTGATGTTATTACAAAATTTAGGAAAATATTACAAAATTTTGGGGAAGTCACCATTTTAGATTCAAAACGGCCGCCCAAATATTAACTGTTAACACCGTTTGGTCTAGATAATATAAATTTTACATGGTGTACCTTCACAAGTAGGTAACGACAATATAATTAAACATTTAAAAAGTCGCCATCTTTAATCCAAAATTGCCGCCCTAAAACCAATTTTCTAAACCACTATGGTTAGACAAACGAAATTTGGTATGAAGGTGTACGAGTAGGTCACAAAAATAGTGAAAATCCCCCAAATCAGGGCGCATCCCCCCCCCCTTCCCGGGGAGTGGTATATTTGTACCATGCAGTCGGCCAAAGAGTCTCTGTTAACGATATAGGGGTCGCAGCCCCCCCAACCCTGATGTTGTGAGCGCAGCTCCCACGGGGGTCTGGGGGCAGCCCTCCCAGCGAAGCAAAGCGAGTCCATATACTATATAGCCCCATGGACACTCAGTGACTGACTGACTGATTCATTCATATAAATTCACAGGCCAAACTACTTGAGCTATAAACACCGAATTCGGTATGAAGGTGTAGAAATATGAGTAAGTAAGGGAAAATCCGACATTTTGGAAAAGTCGCCATCTTGGATCCAAAATGGCCGCCAAACTCATTGTTGTATAGAATACACAGGCTAAACGACTGGGACTATTGAAATGAAATTTGGAACGGTGGTCGATTATCAATTGTATGTTACTAATATAACACAATGTACCTAAAGACGCCATCTTGGACCCAAAATGGCGGACTTAAACATTTTCCACGTTTGAGATAGAGATAAGACATTTGGTAGGAAGGTGTATCATAACTAGTAGTTTAGGAAAACATTACAAAATTTTAGGAAAGTAGCCATCTTAGATTCAAAATGGCCGCCTAAATATTAATTGTTAACACCGTTTGAACTAGGTAATAGAAATTTTACATGAAGATGTTCCTTCACAAGTAGGTAACGACAATATAATTAAACATTTAAAAAGTGGCCATCTTTAATCCAAAATTGCTGCCCTAAAACCAATTTTCTAGACAACTAAGGCTAGACAAACGAAATTTGGTATGAAGGTGTACCATTACGAGTAGGTCACAAAAATAGTAAAAAAAACCTCCATATGGGGGCGCAACCCTTCGGTAAGTGATATATTTGTACCATTTAGTCGGACAGAGAGTTTGTTTATGATAAAGGGGGACACAGCCCCCAAATGCTGATGTTGGGAGCCCAGCTCCCATGGGCGTCTGAGGGCAGCGCCCGTAGCGAAGCAAAGCGAGTCCATATACTATATATAGCCGCATGGACACTCACAAGTAAGGTTCGCGAACGCGCAGAAACAAATATAGCTACAATGTAGTTCAAATGAAAGAACTTTACGAATATATGCATAGAACACCGAAAAAAACTTTTCCTTCATACATAGTTCAAGAGTAGCGGCACTTAAAAATCGAAAAAAATGTCGAATAAGCCAGTTGAGGCGCAGTCCAGAACCACCCTTGTATTTTGAAAACGGGTTGATGGAGAATGATGAAACTTGGAGTAGATGTAAACAGGATGGGGCCACATCAGATGATGTAAGTAGGCATCATGGCAGCCATCTTGAAATCCGCCATCTTGGATTGAGTTCCAAAATTTTAAATAGGAAGAGGGTCAAGGCCTGAGGCCTGAATCTTACCACCAACACGCCTGTGCAGTTATTTTTTCCATAAGGTAATTCAGTTTTGAGTTGTTGTCACTGAATGTTCCCATATAGCGTCTAAAGAATGCGTTGAATATTCTCCCTGGTTTGCACTACACATAATGCAAGGCATTTCTTCCAGACTTCATGTATCGGATTAATATGTCAGGCGACACAGAGGCGCATGCATCCATAATTCACTGCTGAACATGTCGAAGATCCGTGACACTCTCTTACCATGGGCCCCAAATAAGTCATTTTATTGTTTCTGCTCGTTCGCGAACTTACATGCGGAGAGAAATTGTATAAAAGTAGTGGGCGGGAAAGGAAAGGACACAAGAAGTATATGCAAAAAATACCAAAGAAAATATCTCTCTGTGCTAGTACCAAAGTAGATCCACGTAAATATCGAAGCGACAAAGTACAACATATGATAATGACATTGAATAGACGAAGAAAGCAAAACTCTGTCACGTAAAGGCATGCTCTTATTAACGTCATGACATAGCAACATTCGAAATGGTTAAATTTGAAACAGAAGTTTAGAAATCAATGTTAACGTTATCAAAAAAGCATGACCAGTTACAACGTATGGTAGTGAAACATTTCTACAAGCAGATGAATAAAACAAAAGTGTAATTTGCTTATAGCACACTTAAAATATTGCATTATTAGTACAATCCAATTCCGAACATTCCATTGGAACAAATTCGAAACAGAATTGAACGGGATCCCTGTAGCTTCGTGGTTTTGAGAACAAATATCCTGCCATATAAAATGAATGCTTAATCATATTTCTAAAGGGATCTGCTCAGAACTGATTGAAAATGAAAGATTGCAGTTTCAGCAAATTACTTCTATTTGAAATTCTAAAGTCAATCATTTCAAGAACAATGATATCATTAATACGGAGAAGGAACGCCTTATATGGTCGAAAGAAGAGCAATCGAGAGATTGAATTAAACCAATTGCTGGGAAAGTTTTAAGTTGAACCTTCTTGTTCGGGAAAGTTTCTTCTACGAGTTGGTTGATTGGTTCATCACTTGTTTGTGCAGTCCACGAATCTTGCAGCAAAAGAACATTTTCGCGACAGAACAGGAGAAGAACCTTCGCGTAGAATAGTTCGACTTTCTGCTTGTCAAATTTTCCAGATTTCGTGCAAGTAATTATCAAATTGTCGGGTTTAAACATATTTTGTTCTACCGCTGCACTCATACTTGTTTCTTTCAGACACACTAAAATTTTTGGGAACACGTCATCGTCAGCAGAAACAATCACTTGAATTGCGAAGGAGTGCGTCGTGGCATTGACCGATTCTGCGACTGCTTGAACTTTATGAACACCTCAAAGTCCAGTTTTCTACCGGAATGTAGTTCGAATTCGATCCCACTCTGATCATTGTTCACGAGTTGAATACTAGGATCGTTCCTAGTGAGTTCAGTGACTGTATGGACAAAATCATTGCGTCGTTCTCAACACATTCTTGATTGTCAATCACAGTTCTTGTTGCCACGTTTGTGAATTTCTGTGAAGTGATCCGATATTTCTGCAGCCACGTTTTTCAGTTTTGAAGGTAGAAGTTCGAGCTTCTTTTCCATTTTCAATGCCCAAATCCTGATAGTTCTATCATGAATAACAAATCCTTTGGCACGAGCTTCTTTGAAGCTTGCAAATACAAATTGAGAGACTTTCTATAACTTTTGGCGTATATTTCCCACCTTGGAAAAAATTGTCTTCCATTTGTACACCACTTTCAAAACTATGACATCGAATCTGTTTCTCATTTTCTTGATAGTACGATGGGACTTCGTTGTCACATCACGCCAATAATTCACCACTTCTTCCATTTTGTCCAATGAGATTGTATGTCCTTGCACTGGATCTCCACTCACCGTCAATATTTGTGCACTAACACTGTCAACTCCAATACATTGCTCTACCTCACTAGTTATTTCGTCATACCTATTATCTATACCCAGGTTATCGTCGCACTCAAGACTGATGTAGGAAGTAATCTCTCAACCATTCGAACATAGTTCATGGAATAACTTCACAAGTTGGTCCGCTATCTCTTCTTCCCTTTCGGTTACTTTACTGTCTCTCATGTCGCCTAAATTGATGTGCGACTGGAAGAGTCGGTAAACGTTGTGTCGATTAATTTGACTCATTTCAATAGAAACACAACAAAACATACTAGCCTTCTGGTTACTGCTGGAATTTTTCTCTGTCAATGCTTGTTATCACAGGCCTGACGAGTTTTACTTAAGGCCCTTTGTGCCAGTACCATCTAGCGTTGTATCAGTAGCAAATCCTCTACGAGGTTTCCCCGTGGCACTGGTGTGTGACATGTGTGGCTCTTTTTATTGGTAGAGGACATCATTGTGTTTGCCACCACTACTACCCTTCGATTTTCAAACGAATAATTTCCCCCTATCACAACATGTTACTTTTCATCAGTGCCGAGGCGATTGCTTTACAATATGATATCGGCATTCATTTTACATGGTAGGTTTTCTTTTCAAATCCGGTGAAGTGCGTGGATCATGTTCAATTATGTGGTGAATTTCCTCAAATTTCAAGCACAATCCATTTTATTACCACGTAGAACACTTATAAACATGATAGTGAAACGTTTCTGTATACATCTGATTACTCACATCTGTCCATAGCATCGTTTCATTAGGATACATTATAATTTTTGTCTGTTTGATGAAATTGACTTCGTATGGAAATTGTTATAAACGTCATCAACGGTCTTAGAAATCTTTAAATACAGGACATACAGTTTTTGGTAGGTCCCAAACCACTACGTCACTGGTTTTGAACCCGTAAAGGTGAGGTCCGAAGGAGAATGTTCTTACCACTATTCCAAGCCGCAGGGCTTCGGTCAGGATTTTAAGTTTGGGGAGTGTAAAGTTAAAATTGGGAGGATGTAAGAAGTATTGTACGGTATCTATCGATTTTTCACAGTAAAAATTTTAAAGTTGGAGAATTGTCGAGATTTTGAGGGGGAAACACCCATACAGGGCGGAGGTATGGTGGAGTCACTGCCAAACCCGAACCTCAAAATTGACTTTAGTTTCAAACTTCTGTTTCAACTTTGAACAGTTCGAGTGTTGCACGTAGGTGTCCAGCTATATTTTTTTTCTTTCTTCATGCCCGTGCTTCAAATTGCTTCCAATTTTATTTCTTCAATCTTTCGTGGAGTCAGCGTTTTGGTTCCATATAATACTTCATAGAAATCATTTAATTAATCTCTTTAATTCGTTTTTAATCAATGCACAGGATACTTTCTTCTCCTAAGAGAATGCCTTTTCCGTAAATGGTATTCACATCTTTGTTTTTTTCATAATCTCATTTGTAGTATTTCCCAAATTCTTAAAGCTGGATACCTGTTGTACGCTTTCTCTTACAAATTTTATGTTTGATGCGGTTTAATTTGTTTCATTTACCATACCTTTTCGTTTCTTTACTTTCCTTTCCCTTCATATTCCTTACAGCTTTTCTCCAGCTCCTTTTACGTGTTGTTAATGATATCTCATTCTCTGCAAGAAGAAGCCTATCATCTACAAATGTAATGCCTTTATCTTCCTTCTCTGGCTGTAAGTCCTCCTCCGGTTTCCAAGATTCTCTTTAAACCACTTCTAGATACACAGTATATTGCAAAATAACACCGAGCAAACCACCTCACGAGATTCCTGACAAGAAAATAAATAAAAATATATATATATAATACATGGAGGGAGCACCTATGCTTCATTTCGGCTCTATAAGAAAAAAATGACTACAAACAAAGTAGAGGAGTCCCAGCAATTCTGTGAAGTAAATGTGGGTCGAATTAAGCATAAACGAGACTTTTTTCCAGGAAGTAACAATAATTTGTTAGCGGCACGTCGACAGGCGTACACTACATACATTCAACGAACGTTTTGTCTGTTGGTTGCCACTAAAACAGACTGTCATTGCCTTATTTAATGGCAGTGATTACTTATCACCTGTACTCATCCGGAAATTCTTCTTGTTCGTTCTTATTTCGACCCACAGCCACAGGTATTCCAGAGAATGTCTTAAAATCCCCTACTTTCTTTGGGAACTTCTTTTCGCAACCATTTGCATAATTTTTGAATGTGAATTTTTGGATAGAGCAGGTTTGAAGTCTTTGACGGTACCATGACGCCTCAGTTCTATTGTTAATGGTCTTGGAAATATCGAGTTCTAGAGTTCACTTTCTCAAAATTCTGCAGCCTATAGCACCGAAATGAAGCATTTGTGAACCCTTGATGGCCTATCTTTTGTTTCTTATTTTCATGTGAAGAATATCGTGAGCTGGTTTTACTTTTTAAGCTTTTCATTTCGTACCTGCCTGCTTCAATACTTTCAATACTAATAATAATAGATGTGAGTTTCAGTTGTGTGTGGAAGGTACGGTATGTAGCTTTCAATTATCACTGTATTTGTTTTACAATATGTATTCGTCGTGTGGCATTGCCCGGAAAGTTTTGAAGTTAGATATATAATTTTGCATTGAACAAAATCTTTTTGATTATTTCTAACACAATTCTTTCTTTACAGACTGCCCTGTCTGTTGCCAACACAAAGAAATACTATAGGGTTATTCTGAAACCGCCCATGTGATGGATAATGAGTCAGTGTTACAAAACGTTTTCTGGATATTCCAAGCTGTAAATTTCGGCAGGATTAGTAAACAACAATGATTTCCAGTACGCATGAGTACCCTTCGACAAACTATAGCTTATTATTATCAGCAGATGTATTGGATCTTTGTAACCATAATTCCTTTGCTATGTTTTGGTTTGTGTAGCGTAGAACATTTGTAGTGAAAATAAGAAATGTGATTAATTGAAGTCATATTTAGATTCGAAAATACGTAGAAATTATTATTTTGCCAATATTGTTTTATATTTCAAGTCTGGTCGTATGAAATTTATGTTACTTTATACCAATGCATGCTAAATATAATCATTTACAAAACTACAAAATGTATAGTTTAATTTTCTTCTGTTCATATAATTACTATCCTCAGCTTATCAACAGGACTTACAAAATGTGAAGTTTTGTCTTAGTTCAGTGATTTTCTATACATCATTCATACAATGTTTGTTTTGTAGTTTCTGTATCTGTTGTACCTTTGCTATTGATTAAATAAAACATTACATGTTTATTATTCTGAAATGGGTTCACCAGCTGTTCATTGATTTTTAGAAAGCATATGATTCTATCAAAAGGGAAATTCTATGCAGATGGAAAAGATTAGTAGAGTAATCCGCATTTAGCGGAACAAGTTTGATTCATTACGCAGTTTTGGGGACTTCAGTACTGACAATGATTCCAGGTTTTGAGGATATTCTACCAAATTCTTGGTCATAATACTACTTCATGATTGACAATAAATCAATACTCTATCTACAGAACGGTTTATAATTTGTAGTTTGAGAAACACATGTATTAGAACTGACATGTCATTCTTTATAAGCAACATCTTGTCTATATATAGAGTGTGTATCTTAATTTATGGGACAGACTTCACAAACAAATTACTGACGTCAAAGCAAGGGAAAAAGTTCATTTAAACATTTGTCGATTTCGCTTCCGTTTCAAGATAAAATATTTCCAATTTGGAGCCGAAAATATACTCCTGTGAATGGTAAATGCAATTAATATTTTACCATAAATCAGAAACGACGCATTAAAATAAAATTTAGTTTTCGGAAGGTGACTTGGTAAAAAAAATGATCCCATCGAGTGGTCAGTTTTGCCAACTTAGTATATCACTTATTTTTTTCAAATGGCATAACGTTAATTTATATGGTATTCTCTAGTGATGGTAAACATAATATGCGAGGTACGGAATAGCAGTGCTGCAAACTATCAATAATATACGAGATGAAATATTGCTTATGTCCACTTTCAACATTTCGCACCATATTATATTAACAATTTGGAATTTTGCATTCTGTACCTTGTACCTCACAGATTAGAAATCAGGAATCACGTAAGGTGTTTTTATTTAATATCACTAGACAGTAATATTACCAATAAACTGACGTAATTCTATTTGAAAAAAATAATATACCAGGTTTACAACACTAACAACCCGATTAGAAGCATTCTCTCACTCGTAATATTCACAGGTTTGTTACCTCCCGAAAACTAAATTCTAATTTAATACATTATTTCTGATTGATGGCGAAACATTCATAGTATTTATCAGCGACAACAGTCGATTTTGGGTTCCAAACTGGAAACCTGTATCTCAAAAACGAAGCGGAATAGCACCCATATTTATGCGAACTTTTTCCCTTTCTTACACAATATTCACTTTGTACTGTCTATAAACGGCAAGAGGAAAGAATCGGCCCTTACCTTATTGAAACGTATTAAATCCAGCATTCGCCAGATGTGACTAAGAGAACAAGAGAAAATGTTCAACTATGGTGAGCGGCGCCGGAGTAGAAATCGGAGTCCAATCCTATTAGCAGTCATCAATTGAACAATATTATTGCTTTCAAAAGTAATACAAACTTTTTCTGCTAGAGTTTCAACTGTGCACTATGCACCGAAGGCAATACCCTAACAACTCCGCTAAAAAAAAAAAACTTTGCCTGTTGCGATAAATCAACATAGAATATAACAAAAATGTATATTTATAAATAAATGAGTATTTTCGGAAAGAAATCTATGTATTTTCCGAGATAAATTATTGAAATTGTTATAAATAATAATTTCCTTTGGAATGTCAAACTATTTTTTCTTTGAACTTTCATAAATGCCAGTTCCTCAAATCTGAATTATTATTTCTTGGTCATGTTGTATCAGACGGTAAAGTTAAGGTCAAATCTAAATTGAATGAAGATCCTACTATTAATGTTATTGGAAACACCAAGATCTAGACTTCATTTTCCCACGCTTTAGGCAGCCTATAGCACCGACACGAAGCCTTTGTGCACCTTGGAATGTCTACTTATTTCTTATTTTCATGTGAGAATCACGTGAGGTGTTTTGTCGGTTCTATTTTGCAACACTCTCAATCTAGTAGTGTAAGCCAAACCGGTCGGAGCCCCTTCCACCAAAATTTGAACAGCTGTGCCCCATTAATCTTAATTTTGATATGTTTCCCGGAAGTCCTGAACCCCAGGGTCAGCCAGGGTTACTCCCATGCCCTTAGCCCTGTTCTTAGACCCCACCCCTGTTTTCAGAACATCGTGAGAAAATTTTTCTGGTGAGGCCATCTGGTGTATGAAATTTGATCACAAAATGATATTAATTGTAGAATCCAATCGAATGCTAAATATGAATGAGGATGGAGAACAAACCTGCCTACGGGAGCCCTGATTATAAGAAAATGCTGTGTGGTATATATAATACAATCCTGAAACTTCAAATAATATTTAAAAATGGTAATTGTCTGTCTTAATTATGAGGCATTACATGAAATCTATTGGAATACCGAGCTGAAGATGGTTGGCCGGGAGACTCAAACTTAGGACTTTGAAGCTAATGCTTAGTGCTGTATGTTGCATGCAGTTAAAGAATAAATTGGTTGTAGCTATGTAAATAAAGATATAGGAGAGGATTGTATGTGAGGGTGATATTGTGAAACAGTGACTATGATAATGTATAACGTATCTTCTGAAACGTTATGCGCTAGCAAGGAAGCACGCACGAGACGATTTTAAAAACATATTAATCAGAGTAAGAAAGGCTTGGAAAACATCTTGTGGTAATAATAGATGATATGAGCTTAAGAATCGGTTATCTGGGATGAATGGCGTGCTGTAATTGTGATGGCACGGAAACTATGGATTTGATGACAATAGATATTGGTAAAGCCAGAACATAATGGATGTGATGTGGTATTTGACTACACTGAATTATCTCGTAGAGGCTGTGCATTGGTGTATTTAAAGGAGTTTATAAAAGATGAGCTCGACAAAGTAATATTGAAGTGGCAGTAGCTAGCTCAAGTAGTTACTAAATGACAAGTTCTGGGAAACGATCTCCGTCGACACCCGCATGTCCTTACTATGGCTGTTGCATTTTGAGAGATGTCCTGAGAACGAATCTATCAACTCTCTATCGGAAGGCAGGTTTTTCCCTAGGGTTTTCATTAGCCAAGGAAAAAAAACAGTGCATAAGAACGATGCTAATTATTATTATGTGATGACTCTAGTTCAGTTATGTAGTAATTGTTAGGTTCGAGAATTGATCCTGATTTATGGCCATTTTACCTATGATTTTACTAGTGTTTTTTGTCCAAAAGAAATAGCATAGCACAGGTGTTAATTATTTT
>JAGDQP010012797.1:0-26166 GCA_022664845.1 Lepisma saccharinum
AAACAACTGGGGGGCAGCCCCCCCCCCCCGGCCAAGGCCTAGAACCGCCTCTGGCTATCATTACAACTAAACCAGTCATACAGGGTGATTCAAGACCTCTGGTACAAACTTCGGGAGGTGAATCCTCAGATCAAAACAAGAAAAAAAGTTAATATAAATACGCGACCTATCATGCGTAGTTTCGGCGCTAGAGGACCCCAAAGACGTCCAAAACTGTAATTCAAGGCAATTTATTGCCAATATTAATAGCTGTAGAGCTGGCGGCTTGTCTTTTCTTCAAAGAAATCAGACTTGCTCGTTCAGAAAATGCAGATGCCAGAAGTGAGGAAAAAATTCGCGAGGGATTCCCGGGTGAAATTAGAGATTCCCCAAGAATTGGACAGCGAAATTGGGTTGAAAATAGCATGTAGAGGATGACTTAATACCAGAGAACAATACTACGTTGGTGACAAGTCGATATCTCATGCAGATGCAAGATGGGGAAGGAATAAAGAACGTTATGCGTGGTTGCATAATGGCACAATATATTTCAAGGCGATTTATTTCGAACACTAATAGCTGTAGAGCAGGCGGCCCATCATTTCGTCAAAGAAGTCAGACTTGCTCGTTCAGAAAATACGCATGTTACACATGATGGGAAAATGTGTGAGGGATTCCCGAGTAAAATGAGGGATTCCCCAAGATTCATCCAGGTATCACCTTGGAATCAACGTGGTGTTGTTCTCCGAGATAAGTCATCCTCTATACTTGCTCTGTTTGACTCTTGGGGAATTCCTCGCGCACTTTTTCCTCACTTCGGACATGTGCACCTTCTGGACGAGAAAGTGTGATTTCTTTGAAGAAACGACGAGCCTCCTTGGACGTCTTTGGGGCCCTCTAGAGCCGAAACTACGCATGATATGGCGCGTGTTCGCATGGACTTTTTTTCTTGTTTTGATATGAGGATTCACCTCTGAAATTTGTACCAGAGATCTTGAATCACCCTATGTAATTCCAAGTTGGCAAAATCGAAAACTAAAATAATTTGCAATATTTGTGATTTTTTTCCCTCTCCTTTTGAAAAACTAATAAAAAAAGGAAGTCTACACTGACCTTGGACACATCCTCTGTATGACTATAAATATTATAAGCAAGATATGTACGGAATTGAAGCAACCTAGTATTTTAATTCCATTAAGTTCTCTTTATCGTGTAGTAACTCATAATGACCCTTCGTAATCTTATATAGCAATTCCTTGTTAGATAATTGACGGCGCACTAGCTACTAGGTTGAAATTATGCAGGAAATAGATTCAATCCTTACCTATGTCGCGGCTAGAAGGCGAACGACATTGTTCGTAAAATGATATGTCTTCAATGTCCCGCTTCCGCGAAGAACCAAGTGGACCTTCAATGACTCGAGATTCTTCTGCAAATGAAACAAATTGAAGCATTAGTACTATATTTACTTACCATTTATATACCCTCAAACACACATAATATTTCTCAATTGTTATTGCTGGGGAACATTCACGATTTTTCATTCAAAAATAGAATTCAGTTTTAAATGTCCTGTACCTGGAAAACTTTAACCTACTAATAGCCGCAATATACCGCAGCCAGCCATCAAGGTTCCTTTGACATTTTGGGGGAAATTTTAAAGATTTTCTTGGTAGCATCAGACACACAATATAAAAGTGTTGATTTGTGGAGATTTTTTTTTTCATTAAAAGCAATGTAAAGAGCCCACGCGATCACTATTAAACACATATAACATGGACTATATTACAAATAACGCTACCAAAATAATAGCACACTCGAGAACAGCAATTGATAACATATTCACAAACATGCAAGACAACAGTTCATATTATAAACGGATTATCAGATCACACGAGCCAAGTAATATTTATACAAACAGACCAAATTATGGTAGATGCACATACAATCCACGAACTTAGAGATTATAATGAAGAAAATAAACAAAACATTACAACTAGATTGTCCGAAGAATCGTGGAGCGATGTATAGCCCCCTAAATCGTGGGGTCTAAATACGGACATGCAAAAATCCAGTGCTCGTAAGGGAATGGAAGCAACGGCGAAAAAATCTCAAATTTTGTGAATAAACTATTATTGACCATAGGCAAATTTTGCTCAACCCCGCTGAATCGTAATTCGAAAAATGGAATTTTGTGTTATGCATAACCTCGATAATGAGCATTTGAATCACCCCCTTGCGACAAAGGAAGGAGTTGACAGGAAAATTTCAAAAATCAAAGATAGCTTTTCCGCGTCCCGCTCAATCCAATTTCGTGCAGGTACAACATGAAATCACGCACATCCTTTGTGAGATGGATGATGTCCTGGATTTTGATTAACAGAATGTGGCAACCCTAAACAAGAGACATATAAACAACTAATACAAAGTGTCACAGAACAAGGGAAAAATAAATATGTGACGATGATACTCACAGCGATCTCCGTTACAGGAACTATACACAAATCAATAAAGTAGGAATTACGAATATTACGATAGGAAGAGCGATTAATTAAGGTAATTGAGAAGAGCGATATGCCAACAGCATTCAGGTGTAAATGAAAATTTCTACAGAAGAGAGAATAGATTAAGGCAGGATGTAAGAACGCCCCACTTGGCAACAGAGAGATGGAAATAAATTCTTGCAGATAGCTTACCTTCTTTCCTGTAATGCAGACCCACCAAGAGTGCGGATAGGATCCACATGCAAATGGTGAACACCAACAGAGGAATCAGAATTTTCTCCAAGGACGTTCTGCTCCGCCAGCAACTTTGTTGGCTGCAAAATAATAATAAGAAAAAAAATCTACTACAAAACGTACTCTAAAATACGTATATTATTGGGAGTCTCACTGTAGTCTGAGTGCACATACACACACGTACAAACATTACTGGAAAAAATGTATAGGCCTACATACACAGTAAAAAAACCGCTTGTGTTAACCCAACACTTTTCGGGATCCCAACGTGACTACCACTGTTTTGTGTTAAATCAATACAGCACACGGTGTTGATTAGACATCAAGTGTTTGCCTGTCGCCATCTTGATCACTTGCTTTCAAAGAAATGAAACATATTCTCAATGAATGGGAATTGTCATCCTCAATTGACAAATGGGAAAGCTATTAAACAATATCATAAGTCGTGCGAATGACTTTGCTTGTGTTTGGAGTTCAGCAACATACTTTTTTTCCTCCCTACTCTTTGTATCTAATGTATGTCTTCTGTTTGGCGATTTAGCCCAGGTGGTAAGACGCTGAACTTTATAACTCAGCAACCTATGTTCAAATCTCGCTGCAGTTGTAACTTTTTTTCGTGTTGCTAGTACCGAAATCAACACCGTGCGTTTTCTTGATTTAACACAAAACAGTGGTAGTCACGCTGGGACACCGAAAAGTGTTGAATTAATACAGGCATTTTTTTTTACTGTGTACTATACGCATATTCGCTGTATTTAATAAATATCTACTCCCCTTCGAAAATTGTTTTCCTCAATATGACTTTTCGCTAAGTTTAAGCCACAAATTAAGAGATCTAATTAGTTATTGAGTGCAGAAAGCCCTGGATAAGGTGAGGGTTCCAGAGAGGGGCGCGCCCCCTAAAGGAAAAAATATATTATTTCTATAGCATTATTACAACAATTAATCTAAGGAATTGTTTCGACTTGTTTCCGGACAAATCTAATTTATCTAGAAATATAAATTTTTATGGATACCGATGTCATATTCTATGACAAAATTAGCAATATGAGGGGAAACACAATATTTAAACTTAAGAAAAAATTTAGCGTTTCTCTACCTGCGCCCTTCCTTCAAAAAAAATCCTGAATTCGCTACTGGCTCGAAATTCACAGTCTTGGAAATATATGTGTTGACATAGCTTAATTAGTTTGAATTCTTTACAATAACATATAAACTCCCATCAATGTGTACACCAAAAAAGGAAATAAAGCAATACTACCATGGTATATGATTTATCAATACAAGATAGCAGAAAGTCTAAACATACTCTCTAATTCTTAAACACTTAAAAGAATGAAAAGCAAATACTAGATTCTTGGTAAAAGGAGGTAGCTGTTAAAAGCAGTCATCTTGAATCTCATTCGTTTTTGTTGTTTTTTTTTTCAAATACGAAAGCAGTAATGGAAAGTACGAGTGTATCGCAGGAATCTCCCTACTAGGGTATATTGACTTCATGGTGTAGTGGAGAAACTATCGTCCCAGTGCACTGATGGAACCTTGTTCGAAACTCGCCCATCTCAACTCTTATTTTGTTTGTTTGTTTAAATGACATATTTTCTTTTCTACGCTCAAAAAGTGCTCTGTTTCAATTAAATTGATTAAAAAAGACAGGTTAGATTTTCTTTCTTTAAATGCAAGTGAAACATTGATAACATAATTCACTGAGATTCCATTGTTTTTCTCCATACGCAATGGAAAGCAGGGATGGCCAGATTCGGATCCCCGGATATCCGAAACTCCCGGATATTCACGTATCCGATATCTCGATCCGTTTAGCCATCCCTAAAGTAACACCAAACATCACATCAAGAGGTTACTGCGACGATCGCGTCTTATGTAAAAGATCACTCTGGGATCGAATTAGTCCACAATCATATTTTGGTGAAATTAGTTGTCGTTGCGTTATTTCTGTGGGGGATATGGTGGGTGCCCCCAACTTTAAATTTTTTGCTGTGAAAAATTGATAGATACCGTACAAAACTTCGCTTACACCCTCCCAATTTTGACTTTACACCCCCACCCCCAAACTGAAAATCCTGGCGGAAACCCTGACTGAGCGTAACTGGACTGCAAAGTCAAAATTAAGCCGAGGAGTCCAATATTTTTACATACCGTGATGACATATCGAGGGAGCAATGGAGACATAGGCCGATGTAATCTTCAGTTTTTCACCATGTATAACTGAGAAGTACACTTCGGAAAAAGGTCGCTGCCGGAGTAGCTCAAGGTGGACGCACCGGTAACTATTTTTGCAACAAGAAAATTCTAGGAACGAGGAGCCAGCCAACTACTATTCTTTTAATAAATATTTTGTGTTCAATTTAAGTTAGAATTCCAAGTTATTATTAGTGGCTATGATCGCTGACATAGAATAAGCACTGGAAAGATGGCGCCCAATCCATTGCCTTATCCAAAGATACATAAAGGCCATGAATACAATTGAAATTCAAAGTCAAAACGAACCACTATTATTCACTTTAACGTAATTCATTCATTACTCACTCTAGTCAAATTACTTTGAATGAGTTAGCGACAGATGGCAGTGCAAGCTACATAGTTGTGGCGTCATCGTGTGGTGAGTAGAGAAACTATTTTCTCCTAACTCTTTATTTTTTATTTTATATACAGTAAAGAATTTTTTCTACGTGAAGTTCAGTATTTGCTGACATAAACTAAATAAATTAAAATGAATTTAGTAAATACACGTAGACAAGCACAAAGCAGATGAACTGTAAAACATAATAAACTAACTCAATGTTCCTTAATCAATATGTTTGAGAGTTCAAAATAAATTAAGTGGACCTATAAATTCTCCTTTTCTTCAAATATTTTGTTGCTGTGCATACAAATTTAGAACTGTACTGAATCAACTAAATAATTCAACATAACATTTCTAAAGACATGTCATTCGTATGCGGGAAAAGCCAGAAAAGAGGCTTGTGCTCGGCAAATAGAGCCTGAAATGGAACGCTAAACAGTCGAAGGTCTTAATAAGGCTCTTACACCAGCGCCACTCTACGAAAATTTTACAAGAGTGTAATGTAAGATGGAAACCTTTGAAACGGAGATATGAAAAAGGATAAGGAAACAATCTAAATGCAGAAGATATGGTACGAAATGAGAAGATACTTAAATAATAATTAGGGAAAGGTCACCCAAAATGATTCCTCTTACAAAATGATCCTTGTAAGCACATCATTCGGTAAATACGATCTATATGCCATGAGCAAATGGCGGATTTTCAGTGCATCTTTTCGTCTCACCGCAGTAAAATTGCAATTTTGAAGAACTGTGATCTTTTACTGACAGACAACGGTAAGTGTAATTTTTCACTAACACATAAGTATCAATGATACGTTCTAGATATTACTTTTATATATAATTAGGTTTCTCTGTGAAATGGCAAAAGTATTTTCAGATCGATAGCTATAAGTATAACCATATTATAAGGATAAACACCACAGTACGAAGTGAAAACTGCAGACAAAATGATCGTGAGAGCCTTATACCTCCAGCTGTTGTATCTAGGGATAGACCAGGAAAGTATGTAAAAATTAAGGAACATATGATCAATCGTCAATTATTATTTATCAAATCGTTACAAGGGAGGGACACGATAAGTTGTTGCTGAAATACGAATCAAACATAATGCATCTAATAGAGCGTAGTGAGATATGAACAATACAAAATTTAAGGTGCGTTGGACAGGGGGAACCGGAGCTAGAGGAGGCAAAGCCTTGAAATTTAAAAAAAAATAATAAGAGATATTTCCAGGGTGATTCAGAATTAAGGGCATTACTTTCTGGAAGTGATTCCTGACATCGAAACAAGCAAAAAAAAGTTCCTATGAAGATGGGTGCAATTCTGCTTCGTTTTAGAGATACAGCGTTTCCAACTAGGAGCCCAAAGTCGACGCCTAATAATGAGAAGAAATTAATAATGCTCAATAAATCAGAAATGACGCATTGAATGAAAGTTTCGTTTGCAAACATTTTATTTATATTTACATGGTGGACATCAGGAGGGAAAACACAATGTCACCGGGTTGTCAGTGTTGCCAACCATGTACCACGTTTATTTTTTTCAAATAGCACTACGTCGTGTTATTGGGTATTTTACATCTTCTAGCAATGATAAACAACAAACGTAAAGCACACACCGCAGTGTTGCAAACTATGGATGAGACATAAATGTTTCCGCGATGTTATACGAACTACGGGGCAGTCCAACTAAAATCATCCAGCTTGGTTGATCGACCTCTTTCAAAGACTTTCATTTGTTAGTATATATATCCCTTATACAAGAATAGTTCAAAACGAATATTCTTTTATTTCTATCCCCACTGATTAATTAATGGCGGCCATATTTGTCTTAATGCGGATGCCAAAATTTGTTTCCAGACGTTTACGAAAAATATATCTGCGGACTGATATATAGAGTTCGTGAGTTTTGTGATAGCGCAATTTGCGACCCTACTGAATATCGTGCGCTTTGCGACCCTGGAAAATGAATCGTGCGTTTTGCTACCCATCTACATATTTTAAAGTCGGCGATGAATTGAACAGTTAAGTTCATTAATAATATTACATCTTAAAAATGTATTCAGAAACATCGTCCCTTACAAGTCTGATATTCCACAAAGCTAACCTAAAATGAGAGGACAGCACCCTGAAAACAGGATTTTTTTCTGTTTTGTCAATCACATTTGAATACAATTTTGACCAGATCAATTACGTTTTAGTCTTACATGCGGAGAATTAAAATTATCGAGCAGACTTTAAAGAAAGAAATGGTTTATTTTTTAATGTCTTATGATATACCAGTCCGAAGATATTATATTTTTCGTAAACGTCTAGAAATAAATATTGGCATCCTCAGCAAGACAAAAATGGCCGCCATTAATTAATCGGTGATGATAGAATAAAAGGATGTTCGTTTTGAATTATTCTTATATAAATACTAGAAAATGAAAGTCTTCGAAAGAGGCCGATCAACCAAGCTGGACGATTTAAATCGGACTGCCTCTTAGTTCGTATAACATCGCTGAAACATTTCTGTCTCATCCATAGTTTGCAACGCTGCGGTGTGTGCTTTACGCATGTTGTTTATCTTTACTAGAAGATGCAGAATACCCAATAACACGACTTCGTGTTATTTGAAAAATTTAAACGTTGTACCTGGTTGGCAACACTGACAAACCGGGGACATTGTGTTTTCCCTCCTGATGTCCACCATGTTACTAGAAATAAAATGTTTGCAAACGAAACTTTAATTCAATGCGTCATTTCTGATTTATTGAGAATTATTAATTTCTTCTCATTGTTAGGCGTCGACTTTGGGCTCCTAGTTGGAAACGCTGTATCTCTAAAACGAAGCAGAATTTCACCCATCTTCATAGGAACTTTCTTTTTACTTGTTTCGATGTCAGGAATCACTCCCTGAAAGTAATTCCCTTAGTTCTGAATCACCCTGGAAATATCCTTTATTTTTTAAAAAAACAATGCTTAATCCCCTCTAGCCCCCGTCCATCGCACGGTATTCTTCATATCTCACTATGCTTTATCACACGCATTACCGTACGTTTGATTCGTATTTCAGCAAAAACTTATCGTGATTCTCCCTTGTTAGATTTAAAGTTCAGGAAATATTTAAAACGTCGAAAAAAAAAAACGCTCCAATAATTTAACCGCCAACAAACTTCGGAATAAAGTACCGGTATATAATTAGTTTAACGAAAAAATGCAGGAAGCTGCTAGGACATGGTTTAAACATTTTCTACAGTGATACCCGAAATTTCACGTGGAGTACCTGAGCCATCACCTGCAACAAGAGCACAATCATTTAACAAACCAGCTGTAGAAAAGTTCTTCCAGGTCAAGAATTGGACAAAAACACTACTTTACTGCAACTGAAATGTTATAATATGGATGAAATTAGTGGTCAGACTACACAGCTCTGGAAAGATAGTGACCCGGAAACGAAAGAAAGAAAAGTGGATGCACTCACCAGTTATGTTAGGGGTATCAATGCAACAGCAGTAATATATACGAATGTGGCAGTGTCCTACCTCATCTCAGCAAAGTTTTTAAAAAAATACTACTACGCCGTCACCGCCTTCACCTTGACACAAATAATAATCCTTCCCGCACATCAGTTCGTATTTCGTCCGAGTCATGACATCCTGGCACAAGTTGTTCGTGTTGTTGGCCACCTGGACTGGGCTTCAACGCCAGGAATTTAACACTTGGAGTATTACTTGAAGTGGAGACAGCGTTCGACAAGGTCTGGCACACCGGTCTCATCGTTAAGCTCCATCAACAGCGCCTCTGTCTACCATACGTCAAACTTCCTTCCTCATTTTTACATTCAAAGTACGCCACGAAAGATCAAAGTCAACGATTCGTCCTATCCATGCCGGTGTCCCACAAGGCAGAGTTCTGGCGCCGAACTTTGCTACACTGTCGACCTCCCGATGCTACGTGACTACGTTTGCTGACGATACGGCCTTATTCACGGGCAATAGAAATCACCGTTTTGTGCACCGCGCAATGGAGCGTCAACTGCGCCACATCGAAGAATAGACACGAATGTGGGGCATAAAGATCAACGCTACAAAAAGTAATGCACTATTCTTTCATCGGAGATCGCAGCCATTTTCACCCTCCCCTCCCGTAACCTTCAACAACGAAGTAATACACTTCTATACGTCAGCCACATGTCTGGGAGTCACCCTGGACCACCACCTCACATTCTATACACATATCTCCACCCTCGCCCGTCGAGCTCGCCAACGAGTTGGCTGTCTTCATCCGCTCCTCCGTAGTCCTGCCATTCAAATGAAAATCAAACTTCACATTTACTACATGATGGCTCGTGCACAATCACCAGCGTGGTTTCATGCTGCTGTGTCCTACATACGACAGCTACAGACAACTCAAAATTGCGCCCTGTGCCTCATTACAGGCCACCACTAAACTGTAACCATCAAACAACTTCATGAAGACGCGGAGGCACTGTATGTCCTTGCTCACCTACGAAGAATGAAAGAAATTTTCTGGAGTCGTCTCACACACAGTCCCCATAAAACACTAAACCAGATTGCTACTCAACATCCTCTCCGACAAACCTTTCGACTTCCAAGAATGCAGTAAGCTTTCCTTCAGTCATCCTTCTAACCTCATCGAAACACGAAATTACCATCTGAAACGCACATTACATGCACATCTTGTTCACATCTCAACATTCACTACCCTCCCTCCCCCCCTCTTAAGATATATGTTCTCTGAATTACAATTCGCCATGTCAATTGCTTTTCATTGCTTCTTCAGTTCATTCCTAATTGCTGTTATCTTTTCTCTATCAAATGTCTTTTCTCTTTCGGTTTCCTCGTCCTTCTGTTCGTCATTATGAAACTGTTATCCTCATTATTTCATCATGACCTGCTATTGTTGACATTATCAGAACCTCAAAAGTGCATAATTCATTGTTTATAGCTATCGTATCACATGACCTCTCAACGCGAACCATGCGTTCACAAAATGCCATGTCTCCAGCACATCATTTCCTTAACTCTCTCTCCTCACAATGATTATTAAACCACCAACCCTGCTTAAGAAACAATAAAACATATCCTATCACTACGAAAATTATCAAACATAAATTTTACGCCCTCTCGTCAAGAAGAGAACATTTCAAGACAAAAGTCGTGGGTTCTGCCTGATCCTTTGCTCTCATACACACCTTCGTTGGTCTATTACGTTTAAGATACAGCTGTTGGGTTATTGGTCTGACTGTGAAAATAGCTTCTTAACCGATATCAATAGACCAAGTCCTCGTGTTCTAGAGGCGTACAATGAGTCATGCGAAACGAAGTAATGACATTTGCATATTTTTTAATGAAGTACACTCAAAAAAATTATTGGTGTTTATTGTTACCCCCAAAAGGAGTAATAGAACTACACCAATTCCAGTGCTGGGTAAAACCAATTCTAGTGTTGGTTAACACCATCTGGGGTGTCCAACACCGTTTCTGGTGTTGACAAGCACCTCTACCGGTATTCAGAAACACCGTTATGAACGTTAAAGTGCACCGATATAGAAGTGTTAGGGAACACTGTCAATGGTGCTTATTAACACTCCTAACGGTGTTTCTGAATACCGGTAGAGTGTTTGTCAACATCAGAAACGGTGTTGGACACCTCGGATGGTGTTAACCAACACTAGAATTGGTTTTATCCAGCATTGGAATTGGTGTAGGGGTAGAGGTGTTTTATTACACCTTTTGGGGTGGCAATAAACACCAATAATTTTTTTGAGTGTAGGCTCTCTCGGTAGCATGCCGCGACTCTTGTTACGTTGCAAGACGTAGACATTCAGCCAGCATTTCCAGTTTGGCGGGAGTAAAGCCTAAATCGGGGGTTAGCAGGGTTTAAATATAGATTTGCTGTGTTCCTATAATTTTTAACGATAAAAAGTTTCAAGTTGAGGGGTGTTAGAAAATTTGGGTGTAGCCCCCTTATTGGGAGCCTGGTAGAATTCCTGGAATAAGCATCGTGTGTATGAACCCAAAGGCTTACTTCTATTAACTTCACTAACTTATTCAGAAATTTATTAATATTTACTAACCAAGTCGTTTCGAGACTATATTCTCAACTTAATTACGAACATATAAGAACCCCTATGTTTTGAATTTCGAATTCGTAATTTTTGTCCTTAAAAATTAATAATGGAAATCAATTTACACAAAACATTACCAGGTTAAGAGTTATGCTACAATGAATTTATTTAAGGCCTTTAGGCAACTATGGCTCAGGCCGTATGGATGATGATGATGGGATGAATTGGTGGAATGAAGTAAGCCGGAGAAAACGGGAGCACCTCGAGAAAACTGACGCACACGATGCTTGTCCACCACAAAGCTCACATGGCATGAGCAGGGATCGATCCGACGATCCCTATAGCGCCAGAAGTGAGTGCTCTACCAACTGAGCCACCGTGGCCCCATGGTAAGCTACAATGTGAGCTAAGCTATACAATGAAATATAATTATGTGTGTAATGATTTCAGTTTACTTGTATATTTTACGCAAAGACAGACGACTCAGAAATATACTTTACGTTTGGGAGAATCGAGTTGCTGCCCGAGACACATGTGATAGAGTAGTACTAAGTGTACTCAATATGTCAGGGAAGTTTTAGGTACAAAGCTCAAAGGGTGTAGGAGATACAGCCACTAGAATATGTGACAATATCAAATGTTTTTGTTCATATTTTTGTTTCCTTTTTGGGAAGAAAACCCTGCAAAAATACTAACAGGTCCAGTTTTAGGTTCCTTGATAGCATAGCTATAAGGAAAAGGGTCCTTCTAATCATTCGCATGGTGTCCGTTCATCCGTCCATGTCCAGAAATTAAATCTCAGAAACTACTAGATGTAGAGAGATGCTTGAGGTGTCGTTGGAAAGGTTTAGATCAAACTACCTCAGAGCTCAAAAAAACATACTGATTGGTGTAATGGTTCAGTGTTGCCATCCCAGTTTTTAAATCAATTGTTAGACCTAGATGCGCTAAACTTTGCATGAACATTATTCGACGCATTACAAAAACACTGAGGTCGCCTGCGTCTCCAAGTAACCCATTTATCAGTGTTACCAACCTATTTTCTATAAAATTATTTTTGTTTTCAAATTGCTTCTATTATTTTAGTCATAGAAGCACCAAACTTGGCATAAACATTGTGTGACATAGTAACCCCGTTATCAGTGTTGCCAGCCCATGCCAAATATATATCTCATGAATCATAAGGTGTAGACAGATGCTTGATGTGTCGTTCGAAAGGTTTTAGCTAAAGTGATGATTGGTGCAGTGATTCAGTGCTGCCAGGCTATTTTCTAAAGCAAAATTCAATTGTTCAAATTTCTTGCATCTAGTTAGACGTAGCTACGCCAAACTTGGTATAAATATTGTTGTTCAAATTGCAAAAACACTGAGAGGACTTACGTTGACAAGCTACCCACTTGCCAGTGTTGCCAGCCTATTTTCTATAAAATTATCTTTTTTTATCACATTCCTTCCATTATTTTAGTCATAGCAGCGCCAAACATGACATAAATATTGTTTGACACAATAAGAATATACTGCGGATGCCCCTGTTTCACAGGATCAAATTGTCAGTGTTGCCAACCGATGCCAAAAATATATCTCATTAACCATAAGGTGTTGAGAGATGCTTGAGGCGTCGTTCGAAATGTCTTTGCCAGACTAGCTCAGTCAAAGCGCTCATCCATAGGCAAAGATAGGCATCCGGGGGACCAGGGGGCTTGCCACTCCCCACTCCCCGACTACTCACATCCAAATTTAATAATAGTACAAAGTATTTGTTTCTCAAGGAGAAAGAAAGTAAGGATAAAATAGCGAGCAATTGTGTGTATATACAAAGGTAAGTTTTGTAAAGAGCGCGGGGTCAGGGGGAACTTGCCTCGTTCTCCGACTACTTACATGAAATTTCCCTAAGAGTTAAATATAAGTGTTTCTATAAGGTGAAAAGTGAAATATTATAGCTAATCATTGAGATTCCCCAGGTTGTAAGTATTGCCAGCTCATCCCAAAAATATATTTCATGAACCAAATGCTCTAACGAGACCGGAGGCCTTGCGATCGTAGCCCTAACTTTTTTACTTTACACTCCAGGAACAAAAAAGTCTGGTAGAATTCCTGGAACCCCATATATTTAAATGGTGACAAGATCAGCGACTAAACAGAGTGCCCCCAAACAAAATATGCACAAATTTAATACGGCTCAAAGTACAATTATACAGAAATCACTTGTCAGCCCCAACTTCCCTTTTTGGTGTTCATGTAGCCCAAGTCTACGAAATATACGAATATTCTTCGCGTATTAATAATATACCACGAACATTAAGGTTATTGTAAACCGTCTATATTCAGCGCTGGAATGTAACAATCTTTGCATGAAATGGCAATGATTCCATGGCATGCAAATGCAAATATACTGAATTCAGAGATCAAAAAAGGAAGTTCTTAACAATTCAAGAACCCTGGCTGACTTCTAGGTCCCTTCATGTCGTTGCTAACAATAAGGGATCTTATATCCCCACTTTGGCCGCTCGTCTATACGTATCTATAAAAATTGGCCATGAACCACAACAAGGTGTTGTAAGATAGTTTAGGTATCGATGGAAAGGCCTTGGATAGAGTATGCAATATCCTCAACCTTCTTAATCAGTCACCGAAGATGTCAGTGTTTCCAACCACTTTTAAATTCAACATTCATTTTTTATTGCCTTCGATACCGTTATACCTATCCGCACCAATCTTGTCTAAACCTTTTTCTACATAATAAAAAAATACGGTGGGTTTTCAATTATGCTTTTTCAAGAATGAACCAGAGAGAGAATCAAAATTGGCGCATGAAGAAACCTGTTAATGGATAAAAGTATGAGCTCTGTAAAAGCATGACCACTCTAAATTTGAATTTGCAGAAGCAGCGTTGGAAACTGGAGCAAGATAAAGAAAAAAAAGTGAACTAAATGTGTAGATTGTAGCTAAATTTACTCTAACCATTTTTAAAAAAATTTGAAACATATGGAACGAAAATAAAACAGAGAAAACGAAGGAAATGGTATTTGAGCCTAGGGAAACTACACCAGATAACTTTAAATATAAATACGTGAACAAGTATTCAGTTTTTACACAGTAAAAAATAATAAGTACACGTATTTAAATTTTTATTCTACCTTTCTTTGCTGAAGTGATGTGTACAAGAACTATAGCAGGTAAATCAAGGGCTATGTTTATCTGAACTTAAACTTTGAACGCTTTTTGAACACTTAGTACTTAAGAATTACTTTTTAAAAAATAACTTTTAACATGTATATTATTCACAATGTGCTTTGACAAACTCCGGATTACTAATTTTCATACCAAATTTCATCAATATATAGGAAGAAAAGTGATGAATTCAGTGTTACAGAAACGATCCGGCTTCGCTATCCCCGGTTCTAACACTTCTTTCCCAAACCATTAAAACTCTGTAGCTTACGTGCAGGTGTCCTCTGTAGTTAAGTGCTAACGCCTACCGCATTGTAATAAAGAGGTTTCGGGTTCGATACACTGGTCGGGACACAAGTGGTTCGCAGTGCACGTTAAAGTTTAGATCCCGTCTTTAAAATGTCATCTTCATTCGTTAGAAGATAAATATAAACTACCATCGGTTCACTTTACCCTAGGGACCGTCGTGTCATAACCATGCCTTCGGGTCGGAGACCCTTAATCAGCTTGTGTGAAAAACATGTGCAGAAAAGGAATCAATTGGTGATTGAAAAAGAAAACAGACTGGGGCAAATACACAAAGGTAAACTTCCTTCCAGGCAGGTGCATAGCCATAATTTCGTTTCGAAGGGGTTCCACCAGTTACTTTCTCGCATCTAGGGTTCGTAAGTATGTGAAATGTCCATAATTAAGTCTAAATTTATACTAATTTTAGGTAAATATCGGAACTTGGGAGGGCATCCGGACCGCCTGGACCCTCTCCCTGGCTTCGCCCCTGCTTCCAGGGACGTACCGCTATCGATTGAGAACTAATATAGATAATTAAAGTATACATGGAATGTTTCATGCCTAAGCGTTAGTGAGAAAATGTTGAAACGAAAATTGTTCAAAACCCATACTGAAATGTCCAAGTATTTTTTTATTCCATACATTAGTGCCTTTAAATTTTTGTCATAATATACACGACAATTTCACCTGTTTATCGATAGGTTTGTTTTTATATATCGCCTGCTACCTCGGTTCAGGACGTACACGATCTGTCATAATAGAATTATCATCTCCACATATCATTGCTCATTTTCAGAGAACCAAATAAATAAATAGTTTCAGGTCTTTAATATCGCCTTTAGGTTTGAGTTAAAAGCAGCTGAGCAAACACTAAAGAAAAAATAAATCATACAAACCTTTTATTTGAAGGCAAGAGATATGTCTTTTCTTCATTTCCCTTCATGGAGAGGCACTGGGATGAACAGAAAATTTGAGAAGTGTCTTCTCTCGTTCCCTTCAGAGAGTGGTACTGCTTCTACAATAGACTAGTATTATAGAGATGAGACTAGTGGAGATGGACAAAATATAACAACAGCTATTTTTGTAACAGTTATTTTTGGTTAAATTGTTATAACTGTTATTTTTAACAGTTTAGGCCAAAAGCCTAAATTGTTTATTATCTTGACTCCAAAGACAATATTCTTGATTCTAACTGCGATACGAAAAGTTACGGGCTAAGTCTGCAGGTGTTACTATTTTTTCGATAAGAGTACGCGGCAGCCAAGACAAGAGAGAGGAAGAGAGATAAAATAAACACTTGGATGTTGTGGTTGGATGAGAAAGAGGTGTGTATTTACGCTTTGCTTGTGTGTGGGCGGGGAAGGGGGTTTACACTGGGAACCTGACTTCTCTTATCACGAGACATATAGGAGCGTGCGCACGAAACTAAGAAAGTTAAAGTGTTTGAAACATGCAAAGGGAGTGGGATTGGTCACAGACTGCAATGTAATCTATCTCTCTATTTTTTTTTTTTTTTTTTTTTTTTTTTTTATATATATATATAAAGGAAAGGGGGCTAGTGCCTCGAGGTTCTGGACAGATTTTTGCATGCTTTCATTTTATAAATTAGTAAGAAATTCTTGTGCTTTATTTCTTTCATGCACAAGTCATGAAGTCCTATTGAAACTTAAATTACATTGAAATGATAGGATTATCTACGTTTCTAATATTCTACCTTCCACAGAAATTTCATAAATTTCTTGTTCCTTACTGCTCCATTTTCACACGATCGTTATTCACAATTACCTATGATAACATCAGTGATTTTTCTACACTCCTGAAACAGGGATTCCGCCAGGATTTTCAGCTTGGGGAGTGTAAAGACAAAATTGGGAGTGTGTCAGTGGAGTTTTGCAAGGCTTCTATCGCATTTTGACAGCAAAAAATTTCAAAGCAGGGGGGTGTTCTGGAGAATTTGGGGGTGACCCCCACAGTTGGGAGAGTCTGGCGGAATCACTGCCTTGAAATCATAATCAATACCTCATGATAATTTCGATCAGCATCTAGACCCTCTACGACCGCCTAGGGAATTTTCTATAGTCATGCGTAATACCACTAGACTGAAGCCTAAACTCTGAACACCCCCTGATTCAAAACCTCCTAAATGAAAAATTCTGGGGAAATCCCTGGGTGACGTTTAGAAGAAATCCCCGACACAAATTAACACGATATGCTTTGTTCGGCAAACCCCGAGAAAGGAGTAGGGAATTGACTTAGTTGTATTGGGTTACCAGACGTACTCTTTTTAGGGTATACACTTTTGTACTCTTTCTCGTGAAAAATAGTAATTGACTGATTACACTAAAGTTTACTTGATCTATTGGGTATGAAAGTAAAATCTCAAAAAAAAAATATACTGGAAACGATTTTTTATATTCGTTGAAATGGTCATTTCCATTGAGAGCTACAAATGTCTAAGCTCAGCACCGTATTTACACCTGTGAAACGTTGTTCACGAAACATTGTAAGGGAGGGTTTCAACAGTGTGTACCAAAACTCCTGATCCCTTTTGTCTTCCCAATTTTAGATTAGAAAGCATCTGTGTTTTTGTTGTACGAGGTTTTTCAAGTACGTGAGGGAGGCATATAAAAACTGAATAAGGCTAACATATTCAGCAACCATTTCGTCGTTTCACGCAACGAATACTCCGAAAGTGATATTGTTCTTATGTGAAATCAATGTTAAAATGCTCGCAGACAGATAACACTGTGATGATTAACCAGATATTACTTAAAACATTTTAGCATTACATACCCCGCACTCCAGGGGCGGGAACAAATCACGAATCCCGACCATAGCCTGATATAATAGGGGACACCCCTCTCAACTGTTTTCGTCGTTTCAGTACTAGAGTCTGTATATTTTTTTAACAAATAGGGTCGTTGATGTTGTGTATCTAGAAGGAAATTGTCAATGGCAAATTTGTGTCGGGTTCAGGAGTGTCCCTAGTGTGTATCAGGGCGTATCTAGGTTCTGGAGTACAGGAAATCCAGTACTAAATTTCTTCCAGCAATATTTGATTAATCTTCACAGTTTTATCTGTTATCTGCGAACCGTTTGAGCCAATTCATACACGTCCATCCAAATCACAGCCATAGTTCTGCAGTTTAGGGCAGGGTTGCGCAACGTGGGGTCGCGAGGTGTGTGTTTGTGTATGTGTACTAAATAGTCTCCTGAAGGCTTCAACACACACAATGTAAAACGAATCCGCTTATTATAAACAAGAAAAGTATTTTGGGGATCGCTGCCAAGAAGACAGTAAAAAGGGGTCGCGGAATGAAAAAGGTTGAGAAACACTGGTAGTGCAGCTTCTCACCCAATGGAACTACCGGTTTCAGTTGCCTACCCTTGGCACTGTAGCGGCTCGGTTCGAATGCTACAATTTTATGCTATGTATTGCTAAAAGCAGGCAAGTGCCACAAAAAGTAGGTTACCTTTATTTCGGAGAATTTCTGATAGTCCCCAATTTGATTTGGAGAATCCCATTGCACAATATTGGAAAACGAATTTTCGGATATAGCAGGCAGGCAGGGTATCATACCGCCTCAGTTGTACTGTTAATGGTATTAGAAATATCAAGCTCTAAAGTTCATTTCCCCATGCTTTCCGCTGCCCATAGAGCCAAAACGAAGCATTTGGGTATCCTCGATTGGTGTTTACAATTTTTATTCTTATTTTCATGTAAGGAATCTCCTGAGATAAGTTTGTCGGTGTTGTTTTGAAACACCCTATAAATATATAAAGTAGGCTTTTTTTTAACTTTAGAAATCTGGTAATTCTAGTCTATGGCCAATTCAAAAGGTTTTTTATTTATTTATTTATTAGAAAAACAAGCTAATCCTATTTACGGTTTTCCATTACATAAGGAAATAATGGAAATTAGACACATAACAAAAATATATATAAACCCAATCACATAGAACAAAATAAAGTACATTTTAAACCCAATCACATAGATCTAAGCAAAGACATTAATAGTTTCCACAAGATAGAATAAAAAATCCCTTTCGGTAGGCCTACAGGCTAAGGTAGATCTCGAAGTTTTTTTTATTTTCAAAAATTCAAATCTCGCCTCATAGGCCTATATATACTGCTTTGTTTCGCTGGGAGCGCTGCCCCCAGACCCCTGTAGTGGGTTCGCCCCCAACTTCAGTGCTTTTGAGATGAGGCGCCTCCTTTATCTTAACCAAAATCTCTCTGCAGAACTACACCACCATGGTGTTCATCTGCACCCTCCCACGGGGGGCTGCGCCCCCAAAGGTAGGGTTTCCCCATTTATTGTAGCCTACTCTTGGTCATACACATTCAAAGAAAATTTCGTTTCTCTACCTTCAATGAATTGGAAATTGGGCTTTTGGGGCGGTCATTTTGGATCCAAGATGGCGACTATTCCCAAATGTTGTAATATTTCCCTAAAGTACTCGTCATAATGCACCTTTATGCCAAATTTCGTTTCTCTAGTTCAAACGGTTTGGAAAATGTTTTTTAGGTCCGCCATTTTGGATCCAAGATGGCGTCCTTGAATTCATTAGGTAACATTTTCGTAATCAAACAGCGATGTTTTACCTTTATGCCAAATTTGATTTAAATAGCCCCAGCGGTTTAGGCTGTGTATTCTATACAACAATGGGTTCGGCGGCCATTTGGGATCCAAGATGGCGACCGATTTTGTTCATTAACGAACTTAATCGAGCTATTGAGCCTAGAAACAACATATAAAAATTTGGTTCAAATATTTTCAAAATTGTGGCCGCTAGCGTGTTAATATATAAATATATACTTAGATATCGTACCGATCTCAATAGGTATATTTTTCTTCGAAATCTACCTAAAATATATAAACCCAGTCACACAGAACAATGTGGGGGGGGATGAATTCCGAAGTCGAAACGTTGCAAATAAAAGAAATTAAAATGAAAGAAATTGAGGAAGCAATCAAAATGTTAGAACCTAAGGTATCTTGCGGGCCGGACGAAATTCCACCTTATATAATAAAAGGTTGTGCTGAGATTCTTAAATATCCATTATATATTTTATTAAATCTATCTGTTAAAACTTGTGTATTCCCTGACAAATGGAAGGAAAGTTTAATTTGTCCTATTCCAAAATCCGGAAATGCTAAAGACGTCGAAAACTTCATACCAATATCTATTTTATCATCGTTTGCAAAAGTATATGAATGTGTTATATATAGGCGAATACTGAATCATGTAAACTCCATTCTTTCACCACATCAGCACGGCTTTTTGAAAAATAGGTCAACCTCAACAAACTTAGCAATTGTAACTGACTTCATTGCAACTGAGCTAGATAACGGGGGCCAAGTAGACGTCGTATACACTGATTTCAGTAAAGCATTTGATTTGGTTGATCACGATGTTTTGCTACGCAAACTTACGCTCTTCAATTTTTCTTCGGAAACCATAAAATTATTAACTTCGTATTTACGTAAACGTAAGCAGGCAGTAATTTTTAAAGGTTATATTTCAGAATATTTTGAGACACCGTCCGGAGTACCACAAGGTTCAAACCTCGGCCCTTTATTATTTCTTTTAGTTATTAATGATATATCTGAGTGTATCGAGAACTCCCATATTCTCTTATCCGCGGATGACCTGAAATTATACGCTAGAATTGAATCAATTGAGGACAGTGCCAAACTACAAAAGGACTTAGATAATGTCAAAGAGTGGTGCGACAGGAATAAATTTGTAATTAATACAAAAAAGTGCAATTCCATATCTTTTACAAGGAAAGAAAAGTATGTTGAGTACAACTACTCGATTGATGGAGTAAATCTATCGAAACCTGAAACTGTTAAAGATCTTGGAGTTGTTTTCGATCAAAAATTAAACTTCGGGCGTCACATTGAAATGATCACTAACAATGCGTACAGGAATCTTGGGTATATTTATCGTTTTAGCAAGGATCTCCATCTTGACTCAACACTTCTAAAATTGTATTACTCTTACGTGAGATCACAGCTAGAATACTCCTGTATTATATGGACTCCGAACACTCAGAAATATGTTAAAGCAATAGAGAAAATCCAGTGTAAATTTTTGAAATTACTAATGTATAGAAAAACCACATTATATCCTGCATGCATATCATACAGGGAATTAGTGAGCAATTTTAATATACAAACTTTGGAACGAAGAAGGCATTTAAATGATTTAATATTTCTGTACAAATTAATACACAATCAAATTGATTGTATTGATTTAATTCCGAAAATTTTTATTCAAGTTCCGAATACTAAAACTAGATTAGGTAATAATGGGACATTCTATTGCAAAAAACAAAGGACTGAAATTATATATAAATCCCCAATTTGGAGAATGAGTGCTTTCTACAACAAAATTGAACCTAAAGTTAATGTAGATATATTTGGAATGACTTACAAAGAATTTAAAAGAACTGCAGGTGAAGTAATATGATTGTTTCTTGTATCTTGTAATTACTATCATGTACACGCAAGCACTGTAATTAGGCATATTGCCTGTTGTGTTATGTTTTGAATAAATAAATAAATAAATAAATAAACATTTCTCTTTAGTTACTATATGTCCCCAGGTTTATGTGTTTTGCCTCTCTCTCCCTCTCTCTCTCTCTCTTTTGTCGTAGGAAAGGAGGAACTAGAGAGGCTGGACGCCTTTAAAATTTTCCTGGGTCCATATGAAAGTATACATTCATGCGTGTAGACAAGATACCTATATTATTGTCTATCCTGGTATACTGTATATCAAATTTCCTTGGTAGGCACATGGGTTCGAACCCCACGATGAGTATCCTGAGTGAGGTTTTCCAGGGTTTCCCTCATTTTCACCAGGCGAATGCCGGGATAGTACCTTGAATAAGGCCTAGGACACTACCTACCACATCCTCTCCCTACCATATCCCAGTCTGAGCCAAAGATGGCTAAAAGTCATCAATTCAATCAAATTTCCTGCGCCCTTAAAGTGTTCGTTCCCCTGAGTTCCTGCCAGTGATTCGGAGCCGCCTAGTGTCCAACTGCCCATTCCCTCCCCTCAAATATGTGGCAATACTCAGGAACTAAAAGACTCCAAACCGCGCTTATCATCAACAGGCTAATAACGAGCTACACCATATGGCAACAATGTGCTGTGTGCAACATTTAGGATGTGGCATTCCAGCGTTTCGTTGTGGTTTCCAAACTACTTATGTCTTTTTTGTTTTGTTTTTTAATTTCTTCGCAAGTACTTTTTTTTTTTTTTTTTGGTTTCGGCCTGAAGAATTCATCCCTCTATTTGTGATCAACAGTTTTACATATATTTTCAATATATATGAGAGTGCTAGAATGATGGTGGCACTGCACTTCGACAGTTTATTTCTCTTTATTCTTGCAGGATTACATACAGGATATGTCTTAATATGTGCACCAAACTTCACAGATAAATTTCTGATACCAAGAGAAGAAATTGTTCGAATTGTTGTATCGGGTTCTACTTCAATTGTGGTTTGCTAAGCCGACAACGCTTGCGTCATTATTTCTCAAGATATGACGTCATTTGTTATGATGCCACCGTGAATTTGAGCGCGTATAGAGATATGATAAAAGGGGGGGGGGAATCGGTGGCCATTTTCCAAGATGGCGGCCGTAGCACAGCATGCACGAGTGTTGATTTTTTATATGTTGTTACTGCGTACTAGTACTACATATATGCGAAGTATCTTGTTTTAGGGATTTTTTTTAGGTAAAACCCTAATATATTTCGAAATTTCTTCAAAGAAACCTTTTTTCTTTGGTGTCTGAAATCCGTATCTGAAGTTTGGCCCACATATTAAGATACACCCCTTATTTACTATATATATTATGTTGCCTAAATAATTTGCTAGATTAACTCTTAGGTATTAAGCATATGTTTAGTCATTTAGACCGTCTACCGCTTGGAAGCAAAACGTAGCAGATATCTTACCCCTCCTTTGTTTACGTAAGGTTAATACCTATCAAATTTCTTATCGTTATTTCGTAGTCCAAAATCGGCCTGGGTCTTAGACACCTAAAGGCCATAATTAAAATTCAATTCAGTCCAGAAAATGTTTAAATATTTACATCTAGAATAGTATGCTTTACAGTGAATCTTATGAAAGCATTGCTCTGATCCTCTCACCTATTGTAAGATAAAATAAGCAAAGCTCGAACCCCCTTCCGCCTCCTGAATGCTTACGTAATACCTGAACGACCCCTTATACAGTGTTGTAGATTTTATATAATTTGCTTATGTTTATCTCATTACACACAAAAAATGTAAGTGCTAACACTCGTATTTTGCATGTTTGTGTTTACGAAAGAATATTAAACAATCTAAATAGTTTGCTAATGTTATATTATACCTACCGTAAACTAATGTAAGTACGGTAGGCCGTATGCATAAAGTCAAGTGTAAGTATTTACTAGCAATTTTTGAAGTAAATACTTGGATTGGTATGCATAAAAATAAAGTTTACTTAAACTCTTAGTATTTACTAGCCTTCCAAGCAAATGCTTCAAAACGGTATTGAATAACAAATAGTATGTACCAGATACTTCAAGTAAATACTTATTATTTCTTAATTTTGCTGTTTAGCTTATTTATATCTTTTCTTAGTGTAAACATGGCAGCATTCATGCAGGTTCCTGTGCAAAAAGTGTACAAAAATCGAAGAATAGCAGATAACGATGTACGCTGAATTAGCAAAACTCATAGGAGAGTCACCTAATATCTGGTCGAACCCCTCTCTGACACTGCGGAGCGCAGACATACGGCGTGGATGTGAGTCTGCAAGTCCCTGGTACACTTCCGCAAGCAGTTGATATTGGAGCGATGTGGCGGTGCATTGTCATCTTGAAAGACTGCAAGATCGTCAGGGTGTTGAAACGCCAAAAACCGGTTTGGATGATCTTCGATCAGCTGACGATACCTACCGTGGACCATTCAACTTGTCTTCCAGAACAACCAGAGGACCCATTCCATACTACGAAAACATGCTCCAGACCATGACTGATACTCCACCGTCCTGGACCACGCCCTCTTGGCATGCGGGATCCATCTCTTCATGAGGTCACCACACACGGTACCTCTCATCGGCATGATACAGTTGATACCGTGACTCGTCGGACCAGCTGACGTTACGCCATTGTTGGTGTTCATCCCAGGTTGTTAGCAAATGCAAGACGGAGTGTCCGATGACGCGGGGTTAACCATGGCACCCCTGTAGGGCGATGGCTCCATACCCGAGGAACGCATGTTCCAAAGGATTTTCCACTAGGAAACGTATGTAGCGCGACCAGTGTTGAATTGGGCAGTGTTTCTTGCAATGTCGCCCTCCTGTTTTTGTTGACCATTCGTCCCAGGTGTCGCCGGTCTCGGTCATCGAGGGCGGCTGGACATCCGGTATGGTATCTGTTGTGAACTATGACGCCTTCATCCACCCATCATCGGTACACCCTGGACACAGTTGAACGTGTGAAGCCGAATTCCTGCACCACCGCCGAAATCGAATTTCCCATGCGTCGAGCACCCATCACCATGGCCCTTTCGAATGCCGTCAACTCACGGCGACGTTGCATTTCACATAAATCACTCACACAGACACTTCCCACAAGGTCTCACACACAACTGCAGCCGTCGCGGTACGTGCAACGGTAAAAATACATTAGACATATAGGGAGATGGTGCTGCCATCCTTTCTTGGAGATCGTTGCTTCACAAACCTCTCTAAAGAGGGCACTCTGTACTGTGGACATGGACAGTGTTTTCTGTCATTCATAGGGAATATTTACTTCCGTATAACGGACATTTTAAAAGCTATTAAGGAAAATCCGCGGGTTGTCAATACGTCGACTGTAATATAGAATAATGGTTTGACAAGTTGACTTCCATAGTTAGTATTTACAGTTCGAAAAGCGTTTCTAACGCTGATGGAACTTGGTATTTTTTTTCGTGCGCTTCTGGTTGCTTGAAGCGAGAAACGTACTTGAATGGTAAAATAGCAAAGGAGCGGCGCAAGACATCAAAGAGGAGATGAAGAAGGAAAGTCATATGAACGAAAAAATTACACACAACCCGTTTCTCAGTTCTGCAGCATTTCTATATTTCTCTCTCTCTCTCTCTAAAAAAAACTACAGGATCCCAATTAATTCACAAATGTACGGAAGATGTCATATGTAGTGATAAACGAAAAGTTAAAAAAGTTTCAAGTGAATAGTAATGACACAACGAACCTTTGGAACAAGATGGTGGAAATGATTTGATTAAATGTTTTGTATGGCATAGTGTGTCTTATCGAACGGAAACATGGACTCTAGCAAAAGTCATGAAAGGAAATTGGAAGCTTTCGAAATGCGGACATGGAGGAGTAAAGATAATATAACTTGGGCACAGCTAAAGAAAGAAGACGGGACACGAACAATACTGGAAACAATTAAGAAGAAAAATAGGACATTGGTTACCATGGTAATCAGGCACATACTCAGAAGTTGGTTTCGGTGGGGGAGGGTTACGAGATCATTCTGGGTGTGAGATTTACGTAAACAGCATATAATTTTGCCAAAAATGATACTAATTTTTAAAAAATCTTAATTTTGGGACGTCCGACCCCCACGATTCCTCTGCGTACGTACCTGATGGCAGATTATGTGTTCAGGGATGGAATTGAAGGTATAGTTATGGGGAAAAGAGAAAGACGAAGAAGATGAATTGAACTTTTTGTATCATAAAGTACCTTTTTAGGTAGATTTCAAAGAAAAATCTACCAATTGAGATCGGTACCATGTCATATATATATATATATATATATATATATATATATATATATATATATACGCTAGCGGAAATAATTTTGAAGATATTTGAACCAAATTTTAATGTTATTTCTAGGCTTAATAGCTCGGCAAGTTCGTTAATGAGCAACATCGGCCCAAGGGGGTGATTGGGGGAGAGGGGTTGAAATTTAAAAAAAAATATATTAGCCTCTATGGAGTTTAGAGGGAAACTTTGTCTGCATAATTTATAGTACTCCCTAAGAAGTTTACGGTGACACCAACGATTCAGGGGTTTTGGGGTACGAGTGAAGTGGGGGTGGAAATTCGAAATTTTTAAAACAATGTCTTGTGGGGTAACGTTGAAGAGCTCTTGATGATTAATCTATAAATCAATAACTAGTTTCTTGATAGCGCTCATATTTCGTTAGGGGTATATAAGATGGCGGGTTTCATTGGGCCTGTTAATTTCAATTGGAATATCACTGCATTCAGTTCTAATAACAAAACGTTTGCACAGTAATTAGT
>JAGDQP010012797.1:27019-49389 GCA_022664845.1 Lepisma saccharinum
TTTCAGAGCTACGGCCTGTTATTTGAGTTGGATAGTGAATTTTTTATTCTTAAATAATTTATTATGGCTGTTTGGATGGGATTTTTTAAAATATAATATGGAATAAGAGTATATAAATTAAGTAGCCTTGCCACGTATATCTATATAAGGATAAATTGCGGTATAAAAGATACATTTTTTGCTTGTAATGAAATTTCCACTCCTTTCAAAATTCCTAGTGTCGTATGTTCTCCTTGTACGGACAAAATTATTTTGATTACAGTAAACCTACCAGACATCTCTATGAAATGTGATGCTTTAGAAATAACCTTTCAGTAGTTACTTCAGATTTTCTTTTTGCTCAAAGCGATGTGAGTAAAAAAAAATAATAAAAAATACTTTTTAAGACATACTTTTTAAAAAACAATATGTATTAAAAAGTGAAAAATATTTTTTATGCATGACTAAAAAGAAAAGCAGGTCGTGCGCTCTCATATACAGTCACTTTATAAGTTCTTGAATTGGCGCGCCCCATGTTTTTCTTTTTAGTCATTCATAAACAAAATGATTTTTCACTTTTAGTACGAATTGTATAAGAAAAGTATGTCTTTATTTTTTAGTTATTTCTGTGTTCGTATAGTTTTTCTCAAGCTAATGTTTCCTGTCCCAAATCCTAAAGCGTTCTGCAACCAGTCAAACGACAGATCGTTGAAGGTTAGTATTTATTTTAGGCTAAAGAAGTCCGTACTAAAAAGAAATATTATAATATGCTTTAAAAATATAAAACTATATGAATGTAACAATAGAATATTGTATTGTCGCCTGACTTACGTTGCTGTGCAAAATTCATCATTGCGTGACGTCGGGAAATAAGTTAAATTAACGTTGCAAGATTTGAGGACACCACGAACTATTGTGAACTAAAGAAAAAAGAATGTAAAAAACTTGTATTTTTCCATTTCCATGTTTTCATTCTTGATTCACTGTGTACATGTTATACTAGCAGAGAAACCAGCGAGACCTTGTTGTCAGTATCATAAGCAAAAGAAAGCATTGGTATAAACTTCACGAAAAATTCGGGAAATGGGATGAAAAAATAAATTTAAGAAAATCAATTTTTCCTTGCTTTTTTTTTAACCTTAAGTCCTGAAAGGGCCCTCAGACGATAAGAAAGGTCAATTCCTTATAAACCTTTGCCCATTCTTAATACATCATTAAAAAAATATCTTTACCAGTCAAGGAAAAAATTTAAAACTTTCGTGGTCCATCAACAAAGTCCGTGGTATTTATCAGTTCGCGCAGTGCCCCTGTATTATTTTAATAGATCAGCTAAAAAAACCTTGTAATTGACATAAGCTTAAGAAAAAAATCAGTATAAACTTTAAGAATATAACAAAGTAGCTCAAAAGAAAGAAGAAATAGAATAAAATGAACATTTTCTGGAATATATTCGCTCTTTTTCGGTCTAACCACCCTTCTGATTATTAAACAACCTTCATCATCATTTTAAAATGTTCAAAGAAACTGAAGAATTGACAGCAAAAATGTTGATCTCGGGTGTCGAAAATGTTGATCTTGTGTGGGGGAAGTGGTCCTTTTTGTATAAAAAAATTCCCATTCAAAAGATTTTTATAAAATTATTTTTATTATAAACTGGTGAAAAATTGACGATTCGAATCATATAACAGGCTGCAGCTCTGAAACTACTACAGCTATTGAAGCAAAATATTTTTTATTTTATAGCCTATATATTGCAGATTGTAACAGTTTTTATTGTATCAAAAAATTCGCACTCAAACGGCAATAATAAATTATTTTCCCTCCGCTTATTGAAAGGTTCCCTATGTGCTATCCGCCCGTGACGTAACTGTAGCAAAAGCCGTTGGAACATGATTTTGAACTCCGGAAGCGCCTGATGAACATACCTTCTCACTTATTCTGTTGTACGTACCTTGATTTGAACTAACTAATTATTATATTTAATTATATTTGTACTGATTATTCGCGGAAAGAATAAGTATAATTTTGAATTCATAAAAGCCATTACCCACTAGAATTTACATTTAAGTCAGGCTTTTTTTAATCTGGAAGTTGGTTTGGGGAAGAATTACCGGTTGTGTCCTCGGTATGAAATGTATACTAAAGATTTTAACGCCGAAAATTATACAAATTCTGTATGAAACTGAATTTCCGGGGGGGGGGGCATCCCTTCATACGTCGCTGATTTAAATTATTTGGATTTTATAATGTTCCCTCCCCACCACTTAGTGCAATCTCCGATAATATTATTTATAAAATAAGTCTCCGACAGTTTGAACTTCTCTACAGTCTTAAACAGTGGTGCATGACATTTTGTTATAGATTTAATATTGCACGCATAACTGGCTACAGGTAAGTTAACCTAAAATGGTGCTTTTTCTACTTCTTGACAGTTGCGAATCCATAGAATCCAGTTCTAAAAAAACATATATAAACTGTTATTTTTAACTGCTATTTTAAAATAACAGTTACTGTTATAACAGCTATTGAAAAAATAACAGATAATCCTAACTTTAAACGTGAGTCCAGCAAGAAACACCAAAATGTTTCCGTGAAAAAATGGAGTATATGTCCCTCCCTCTTCCGATATAAATCACCAATGCCTTGTATACTTTCTACACATAGTAAACAACCTTATCTTTCGGGAGTAGACCTACTAGAGAAGTTGTTATCTCTTGGCAAACATCTCTCATTACCCATTCACGTTAATAAATTTTTTGGAAGGTTTTTTTTTTTCTACTTTAAGTCTTAATTTTCCACAGCATTATCTTAAATATAAGCAGAGCGTTTCACTCTTTGGAAAACAATAACAATTATGAAACTTTGATTATAAGAGTTTATGAATTCAGCTGGATAACGCAGATAATAATTGGTTTGTTATGATTATAAATACGTAATGGCATGAGTAATAATAGATTTTGCTTGATGACGACATGAATAATAATAATATTACTAATGATAAGTAATAAATATACGGATACGATTCCTCGTGGTCTATGATCGATTTCGTAGGATTCGAAACAGCACAAGCAAGCACGTAGATTCAAATCCTGCTGCTAGCAGTTTCGACTGAGCTTATTTACAGGATTTCCTACTCAGTGTCGTATCTACGGGGGTACAAGCGGGGGCAAGCGCCCCGGGTGGCTCGTTTAAGGGGCGGTAAATAGCTAAAAATAATGATATATACTCAAGATGTTCTTGCCTTTTGGATATTCTCTCATTTCTGATGTTATAGAACAACCTATATTAGCTGGTTCTATTTTTATACATATATAAAACATCTCATTATATTTATTTAAAATAGATATAGGCCTATCAAATAAAAAATAATAGCTCCTAAAAAAAAAAAGAAGTAAAATTACCTATTAAATTGAAATTGACCTAAACGTGTTCAAAATTTCAATACCAGCGCGCTAAGACATTTTTTATGCTATTCCATACAACCTACCTTCATCTTTAAAATTCAAATCCGCTACTCGAGTCAGATAGACAGGTCTACTGCCTTACTGGAGTTAGTAATAGCGATGCTACAACAGGCGCCAGAGATGATGATAAAAATACACTACGTCATGCGAGACAATGTTGTGGCCGTCGCGTGGGACCGGTCGTGTTGTTTGACTAAAAACAATGGAAAGGACGGCAAAATTTAACTTTGCACCCCCCCATAGGAAATTTTCTAGATCCGACACTGTATTTACTTCCACTGAATAAATGCCGAGATTATCTCAAACTGGAAATGCTCACCAAGGAACATACATGATTCCTCAGATTTTTTAATGGGTCTGAGGTCAGAGGTGGTGTGTCAGTGAATGAAATTTGAAATAAATTAGTATGAAGCGAAGCGCTTGGAGCACTGAGGAAAATGTTTTGTAAATTCATATTAAAATAAAATTTACTTAATAAGCTTTATCATCGCACGACTTAAAGCAGGTTTTCGAATTATTACATAAATTTAAAACATGAATAAAATAGACCTTTTACTTTTTTTTTTTTTTTTACAAAAATTATTTTGTACTTTACGTTTTTCGTGCTCCTTTTAACTCATTTAATAACAATTGACATTCTTTCGCGCAAGCTTCCATCCAGATCGTCAGCAGTGCTATTCTTGTGTTGTTGTTTTTTTTTCGCCAATAGCAATATTTTGTAATAAGATTTTTTTGTATCTTTTTTTATACATATTTGAAAGATATAGCGACCCCATTGTGTTAATATCATCTACAAAAACACAAGAAAAATACCATCAAAATCGCTGAATTTATTCAAAATTTATGCCCAAACAAACAAACTTGTGATATTGACCGAGCCGTTAAAAATACTTTGTACATTTTCATTTACTTCTCCCCCCCCCCCCCATTTAATTTACATGTATGCCTCATTCCGGTACCCACATAACACATCATATTCCAGGAATATTTCTGGTTAACTCCCAATATTCCAGACATATTCCTGGGACACTGGTGAGCTGCGTTGAATATCCTGGGGGAAATATTATATTTGCCACCATTGCCAGACAATTCCTTACATATTCCCTAGGAACTAAAACTATAGAGAAAGAAAAATATTGTTATTCTTTGTGTTAAATGCCAAAATAAAATAAATTTTAATGCTAAGATAATTAAAAGATTTCGGTAGTAGAACTAATGTGAAAAAGCCTTACATTCCTAGCATTTAAGTCTTGGAATACGCTCATACAATATATTCCAAATTATGATCAAAATATTCCCATATTCCCTGGGGAATATTCCTTACATATTTTTGGGAACATGCCGTGGCTATGTGGGTAGAAGTATTTAATGTGAACACGAAAGTTGTTTTCAGTTCAAAATGCAATCTTTTAGATGGGACTCTTTGCGTGGCAGTCGGTAACGTCTAGGACCTCAAATCAGAAATGAAGCGGTATGAGGCTTCGATCCACGCTGCCGGCCACATTGCCGAGTTTTTATTATTTTCGTCACTTTTATCGGGCAAATGCTGGTATTATAACTTAAGAAAGGTGGCCGTAACGTGTCTAAATCCCTTCTCCTCGAAGAGTGATGTTCAGGGGACAGCATCCCTAAGACGTAACGGCCTTAAGTCAAAATTATCAGTTCAGCTCATTAACGGTTATTTTAATAATTAAATGTATACTTATTTTTACATGTATACTCAGATTCATTGAGAATGGCCGACGGGAAAATGTAAGTAGAAAATGATGAAGATATTCTCACTTTAAATCTAAATTCAGTGTTGCCACATGGTGCAATTTTATGGATTTTGTCTTGTTTTTGCGTTATCTACTTTTTTACGGATCACCATGGCTGTACATGGTGAATGTCTGTACTAATACACTGTACAAATTGAAAACTCGTGGATGAATTTCTCTCTGCTTTTTAGGCAATTATATAGCTAGACTGAAGAGTTTTTTATTATCTTTACTCTTAAGTGTGTTTCTAGTCAAGTGATATATTTATTAACAGTGATAATCTAAACGTTATTTAAAAGTTTAATATTTTCTTTTTATGAGCTTAACGTGTCTTGGGTAACGACTGAAACATGTCGTTGAAAATATAGACGGTTCCATGTTTAATTAATTTAAAACTGCATATTTTCATCATTTGTTACTATCATTGAATGTTAGTCCACCAATTCATTGTTACAAAAGTGCTACTGCAATGAAATATCTGCTCTTATCTCAAAGCAATGATGATTACTGTTCTGCCCAGAGACAGGAATGGAATCATAAGGTGCTTTGCCCTTGACTTAAAAAGAATGCGGATGTTAACGTCTTAAGGATAGGATCTACAGTTGAAACTTGAAAGTGTGTTCGGAACCTCTTATTGTCCTTTTCAAGGATCGAACCTGGAACCATTTGATAAGAAAGTAACGAACGAAATCGCATATCCACTGGTGAAATATATTAAAATATGTCATCAGGCATTGTTAGCAAAAGCATTATTTTATTCACACTAAAATTATCTGGAATTATCATTCCTGAGGTATATCTAGTTGCACATACACACTCATTGCGTTGTTATCTCTTGTACCAGTTGGGTCTGGCGCATTCTGTAATTTTATGTCCTGTGTTATTCGTAAACAGTGTCTGATATGATGCAGCTAAAAGTTTTTATTGCATCATGCTTGTTATAGTCCAGGATAACCCGCTGAATATTTTAAGTTGTTTGTATTTGCCTAGCCAAAATACTGCAACTGATAACAGCGCGTGTCTCCTGGAAATGTCTGCTATTGCACAAATTCAAGGTAAAGTAACAGTCTGGAAACATAAGCCTAGAGAAAAAAAAGGGACGAAATGAATGAATAAATAAATAAATAAAAGAAAGTAGGATTGCAGTGAACATTTCGATTCCATGTAACAATATACTCAATGCGAAATATTTGATGGATATCTTTTTATTCATGTTTGGTCATAGTTTCAGATTTTTCTTTTAAGTGAATGCCTCATACACCGTTAATATATTTTTTATTGTATTTTCTAGGCTGAATTGGCCATTTTGTCCTAAGCCTGTCACGTGTGAGAGGTGATGATGCCCCTCGCTGATGACTCTTCCAGGCAGAGTGATATGGAAGGTAGCGGCTATGGTTTTAGTTGATGTGTCAAGCCTACATTCGCCTGGTGAAACCAGAAAACACTAGAAAATCTCTGTCAGGATGGCTAGCAACGAAGCTCGAAATCACATACTTCACCATTGCTGATCCGAAGTTCTAAGCTTACCGACTGAGCCTTTAAATGTCAACTCAAATTGTTTCATTTAAAAGGTTGCATTTTAAATGAACTGAACACAAAACATAGGCATTAAACATTTCTGCCAGAATAAATCATTCATGTAAATTAAATACGGGAACAAGTAAATAAAAATGTACTAAGTATTTCTAATGGTTTAGTTAATATGAAAAAAATGATCTGATATAACATCAGAAAGTGAATATATTCTTAGCCGCGACCTCAGCGACTAGACAGGGAACTTTGGACACCAGAGCTATTCTCGCCTTTTATTCTTTTTGCCAGTTGTGTATCCTCGGTTACAATACTCGCCGGATACTCGAAGTCGCATTGAAACTTTATGCTTTGGCTTCATGTATTGTACTTTACTTAAGAGAGGAGGAATAATGGGAATGTGCTGAAATCGGATCATTTTAGGTGATTTGGTCTGACATAGGTGACCCGGAGACCCAGTCGAAAACATGCTCCGGTCTTCACCTCAATGACCTGACTGACATGGTGATGAAACCTTGACCCAAATGACCGGATTAACTATGTAGCCCGATGCTCGAATCTTTACACAATCTTTACTTGGTGACCTTGTCCTGACCGACCCGATTTGACCTAAGGTCTTATTCCCGTGTCTTGAATCAGTCAGCATTGTCCTCGGTGAGATTCCTAAATTTTTCCAGAATAGTCTTTCCAAAGAAGTTATTTTATTATCTTCGGGGGCATTTTTTGTTCTTTTCGGGAACATGGGGCTATTTTCATATTGTTATCATGGTCATTACTATTGTCAAGAATCTTTTAGCGTCGTACTTTTCATCCTGTGGGGAGTAACACTCCGTTCCCGGTCACACTTGAAACAAACACTGTTCAAACGACAGAGTGTATAATAAAAAAAGAATTTTAAAATTCTGCTTTACCCTCCGGGTAACCAGATCGAAATCGGATCAGCGGGTGAGATATGAAGCATAGACTTGGTCCAACACTTGACCCGAGTGACTTGTGACCCGTTTCGGCTCTGGGTCCAGCCACTCTTGCTTTATTCCAGGAAATTATTCCTGGATTAGCCTGGTGTAACAAAGAGTCAAGTGAATGCTGCCACTCTACTAAAAATTGGTTAGGCCCCAAGGGGTACTTGATAAGAACCTAAAACTATTAACAATTAAATTTTAGTTATGGTTTGGTATTTCGCTTCAAAAGATCTGTCCTCCTACCATTTGAATTTGAATTTTATTTATAGCCTTTAGGCATCTAAGGCAACTTACTACCATGTTATGAGCCACTACAACTGTTATGCGAGGTAACACACGTGCCCAGGGTACGGATTAACAATAAAAAATCCGGCAAACTCGGGACCTGAGGACTAACTGGATTTTCGAAAATTTCCGATTTTGTATTTATATGTATATAGCAGAGAAGAACTATCTGTACAGTGCTTTTAAAAAAATCACTAAATAAAAAGCAAATTTGACAAGTTAATTAATTTTAAAATTAATTTACAATTATTTTTAAAACTGTTTAATGTCAATAAGCAAGACAAGACAGCAAAAAACAGCCAAAATATGTTTAAAGAATTCCAACTAATGTATTGCCATCTAACGGTGAAAAAAGGAACATACGTACCAGGTAAACTGGACTCTGGAGTACAGCGCCGTCAAAACATAAACGGTGCCTCCAGTAAACAACAGAGCGCCAACGCGGTAAATTTAAAAATGCGCTGCGACATTCATACTGAAATACTGATAAAATCGGAATATTCATTGCCGATTTTTTTATTGTCAACCTGTATATATTTTTTTTTAACTCGGATAGACGAACACAGTGGGGGGATTAAAAACCGGCATTGTTAGCAGTAGTTAGTGCTGTTCTAACAAGGGAACTAAAACTATGAGAATTAAGTCAGGAGTCCAGAGATTTGAATCAGAATTCTTTCGATTACGCTCATCTGTCGCTAAACCATCAAGTTTGGTATTCTTAAAACCAATTTAACAGTGTCATATCGAAAGGGTCCTCACAAGTTAGGCCAATTTTGATGTGGCACCCTTCATTTACACATATTTTTTTTATGTTTTGGTCATTAATTTCCATATTTTCTTTGTTTCTAGTGAATACAACTTTTTTATGGCTGCACTTTAGATACTGCCCCGGATTGTTGAAAGCAGTGAAATTTAGGTTAGCTTAGGTTCGGTTGGGTTAGCTTAACTTGTTAGTTTAAAACATCTTGAACGGAGCTTAACGCCTCTAGACCTCCGAAATCAGATCCGAAATTATGTACTGAACATGTTAATTTCTCGACTGGGGGAGTATCCAAAGAGCATCCTTTTTAACTCTCGTTTATTTTTACCTTGTGTGTCTGTCCGTGCGTCCGTCCCTCTGTGTCGTAGGCTATAGTGTCTCAACTAAAGGAAGTACAGAGAAACTGACTTCAGACCAGTTCATGGACCTCGATCTATTAGCCGGTTTTGTTCAGTACAGGTGGCAGCACAATCTCTTCATACTGTACTTGTATACTACAAACTCTTTTGAGAAACTGGACGTATTTCAATCGTATTTTGATCATACCAAATGAATGCATTGTCGCTAAAACTTTGTTTAATGGTATTTTCTTTTACATTAAGTTAACGATAAAAGTTTTTTTTCCTCTTTGGTCAAATTTTTTTAGCGAATAACTTTGCAATGGATATGGATCGATTTGAGTAGAGATTTTACTAAATTAAACAGTATGTTATTTTCTGTAAGTTACGGAAAACAAAACAGAAATCGGTCCGTACATTCGAAAGTTATTCACAAAAGAAATTGTTACCAAAGGAGAAATAACTTTTGTCCCAGAGTGTATACTTCAGAACGTTGTCATTGGATTTCCCCTAAGTTTATATTTTTTTCGTTATTTGTGTTTTGTTTTCCTTTTAAAGTTCTTTCTGGTTGTTTCGAGATTACCTTGTTTCCATTCTACGGTGCTTTCTTTTACTGAATTGTATAATAAATAAATCACAGCCATATTCAATCCACTAGTGGATGAGGCCTCTCCCCGAAGGGAGGAGTTGGTCTACTACTCCCACGCTGACCAGACGGGTTGGGAGAGGAGAGCCGAAGCTCTCACTGTGATCGACACTGTCTTTTATTCACAGCAGCTCCCCAATTGTCCTCACGATGCTGGGTCAACACCGAAATTTTTGAGCCCCCACCGGGAATCGAACCCGGGACCGATCGCACTGAAGTCGAGCGCGCTACCGACTAGGCTACGCAGGAGCTCTCTGAAAACATAAATGTTATTAGAAATACAGTAACTATGATGTGATATTAAATATTAGTACAACGTATACAAATGGATAAATGTTCATCTTATTCCTTATGGCCTTTAAACATCTATGGCTTACGCCGCGATAGGGTATGGAAAGGATTTGGCCAGAGCCTACGTTGGATGTACCATCCGAGCATTTGCCTGGTGTGACTGGGAAAAATCTCTGGAAATACCTCAACCAGGATGGCCGGTCTGTGATATTGAACCCAGGATTTCCAAATGCGAAGCCAACGCTATACCAACTGAGCTACGGCCGCTCAGTGTCTTATCATATATTGACGAGATAGCATAAGGTCTTCTATGTTAACACAATGTCCAAAATTAATACTGCTTTTTTTTTCGTCAAAAGCAACGGTTTATTTATCTACTACATATCATGTTATTCAGAAGTTTATCCCCTTCTAAAAAAATTCAAAGTCTAACAAATAGGCTTATTCATTGCAAACTCATGCTTCGTCATCATCTCTTCAACTTTCTTTTAAGGCTGATGAAATGTTATGTTTGTGTTGCATTTTCGGTAGTTGCTTTTGTTGGAATACGTTAATCCTAATATTTGAAGTATATCAGCATTGCAATGACTAAACAATTATACTACAAATCAAACAAGTGGTCCCCCAATGTTGACTTATTTAGAGGCATCATCCTTCCATTTGAATTACATTAATTGGCTGTACAAATATCTTTAACCTAAGTCCGATACAAGTCTGGTAATTGATTCCTCATTAAGAACTCTTTAAAGTCAATTGAATTGTCTTTGTGGTCTTCAGTGATCTTTGATTCAGGCTAGAATAGGAGCAGGGACATGATGTGGCCTAAGAAAAGCTTCCAATACCTTATTTGACGGTACCTTCCCAGAATTATGCCGGTGTGACTACGGAAAACCCTAACAGACCTGTCAGGATAGCCAGTTAGAGGATTCGAACAAATGACTTTTAGAATGCGACGCTAACGCTCTGTCAACTGAGCTACCGAAATGTGCTGGCTCGTATCGCATATACCGTAGAAGGAGTGAGGAAGAAGAGAAACATCCGTGTGATTACCAATATAAACATTCAGTTAATTAACAAGGACTAGAAAAGTACGCTTACGGTTATTGGATTCGAGGAAGGGACACGAAGAGTCAGGTGTCAACAGTTGAAATTCCAGCCTCTTAGTGGGATTAGCGTTGCCCACAAAACAAGAAATGACTTGGCTGTCTCCTGCAGTTTTGTGACAATGTTTCGAAAAAAAAAAAAAGATGAACCTGACTGGTCTTGTGTCCGAGACGAGACACGGCAAATGTCTCGGATTGTGGGAAACACTAATCTGCACCACCTAGTAGATTATGAACCCCTCCCTTGTCAAACCCCATTAATATCCACGCTAGAAATACCCTCATCTCTCTTCTCTTAATTCTCACCCTCTTGTTCTTCCAGCAAATCCTAAGTCATCCTCCCCTTAAAACCACACCGTCCTAGCTCCTAAACCACAAGAAACCAGCAACCATTCAACACTAGAAATGTCCAGAACACAGAACAACTTCAGAAATCTGATACAAACTTAACTACTACACATACTTAAAAGGCAAACAGTGAGAATCGCTTTCATGGAACCTCACGAAAGACTTGTAACATACCACGTCATATCCAGTTCCGTTTAGAGAGATTGGAAGTAAGCTTACTAAACATATAATACGACTACAACATCAGAGACACTTATACTGTACGTACACACATCATCGCTTAAAGAAGTATACATGAAATAAGGATGATTTCATACTGTCCATTACTCAAACTTTAGTGACTGTCTGTAGCCTTGCTGCTAATGGATCATCACTTATCAGCTTAGGAACACTCGCCATGTGTCACAGCCCGATTTTGATTAGAATTCGTAAGTAGGTACAGTCCCTAGGTGAAGCTTCACAGCCAAAATTGTAGGTGCTACCGTCAACAAATAACAGGGGAACCCGAGAAAGATGGAACGTAGATTGAAACAAGTCAATTTCATGTTTCATTTTGTCGTACAGGAACAGAGTTATGCCAAAATTGACTTCATCGTTGGGTTTCTTAGAACATTCCAGCACAGATTGATAATCACATGACCCACTTACTATCTAAAAATTTTGAAGCATAGTCAAGATGGCCGCTTTCAAGATGGCGGCCATTTCCGTTATACCCTCCATCATGTATTGTTTCCTTCCAATGTCAGCAATTTGTGTTTACCTACACTGCAAGAAATAGCTGTGTTAGTTCAACACAATGCGGTGTCCCAGCGTGACTACCACTTTTGTGTGTTAAATCAACACAACACACGGTGTTGATTTCGGTACTGTAAAAAAATACGGCTTCAGTGAGATTTGAACATGAGTTTCTCAGTTAGAAGTCGAGCGTCTTACCGACTTAGCTAATTCGTCAGACAGAAAATACACAACATGCAAACGATATTTACTGAACAACATTAGAATTAAACGACTACACTATAGATTTAAACAGTGTATGGGTTCAAATATATGTTGCTGAATCCCCCAAAACTAACTAAGTTACTTGCACGACTTATCCCATGGTTTAATCACTTCCTATTTGTCAGTTGAGCACCAGAATTCCCATTCATTGAGAATATTCTATTTCTATGAAAGCAAGCAAGATGGCGAAAGCCAAACACTTCAGCAGCATTACTGCTCTCTTATCGTAAAAACATGTTGCTGCGCTTGCTTTCATAGAAATGGAACATATTCTCAATAAATGGGGATTTGGATCCCTAACTGACCAATGAAAAAGTGATTAAATCATGGCATAAGTCGTGAGAGTAACTTTGTTTGTGTTTGGGGTTCAGCAACATTTTTTTAACCTCTATATTGTTTCAATCTAGTACTTTTTCTGTCTGACGATTTAGCGAAGTTGGTAAGACGCTTGGCTTCTAACTGAGCAACCCATGTTCGAATCTACCTGCAGCTATAACATTTTTTTTTCTTCCAGTACCGAAATCAACACTGTGTGTTGTGTTGATTTAACACACAAAAGTCGTAGTCACGCTGGGACACCGCATTGTGTTGAATTAACACAGCTATTTTTTACTGTGTACAGCTACCATAACAACAACATTGATAGGTTTTCTGTCTAACTCTAATATTCAAGGGTTATTTTAAATATCATTTTGTCATGAACCAATTTATTTTAGCTCAGAAACATTTCCCAGATAGCATCGCAAATTTGAAACAAGGTTGTCCGTCACTTGCTTTTAGCTTGGCAAATTCGAGATTGCGTTAAACGTAATAAACAAGCATGAGAAATACTTGTTGGAATAACGTAAGTGGATTGATTGTCGTAACTAACCTAATTCAAGCTTATGCGTTACTTATTGTAAAAAAAAAAAAAATATATGAAAATTTGTGAAAAGTATCTTCGTATATAATCCTCGTTGATATCCAACCATTTTTTTTTTAGATCAGTAGACAAGCTTGACTCTGGAAGGACTCTCCCGCCTATTCCTTGAATTAGTTCGTGACAGTCTTGTGGAAGTTGTCATGGGTCTGCATACGTTTTCACCTAAAGAAATGTTCCTTTGGTTACATGAAGAGTTCAAATTCGCATGAAGCTCGTCAATTGTTTTTCTGCTGTTCTGTTGAGTGGGTGCATCATTCAAAAGTAGTTTTTTTAATTCTTCGGTGAAGAGAGACGGGCATTCGAATCTTGTAACATTACGCCATACTTTACGTATTCTCTCTTCGTTCGGTAATCGACACCATTTCCATACCTTCACCTCAATCATTACGTTGTCTTCATATAATTCAAATAGCTGTTGATGAATTTCAACCTGGCGAATTTCTTTCTTGTATTTTTAAAAAAAGATGTTTGTACCAATCAGATGGATTCATGGTAATTATATGCTACTGATAAATGATGTCTGATAGACTAAAGAGCTCAGAGCTGACTGATACCCGCTCAGCTTGCAGTTCAAAGTATCGCCTTACATTGTTGGTATACGCAAATGACTGTTAAAATGGCCCTCGTACAAATTGTTTCACAGAATAGGCCAACTTGCATGCGCCAACCTAACATGTTGGCGCAGCGTTTCTCAACCTTTTTCATCCTGTGACCCCTCCTTTTACCATGTCTTCTAACCGGCAACCCAAAATTAACTTATTTTGTGTAATATTTGCTTTTCATTTCAAACCATGACAGTAGACTTGCTGTATTTGATGATAAAAACCCTTCCTCTTTAGCAATTATGAAAAAAGCAAGTAAAATAAAAAACTTTTTAAAAAAAATATTAGTTTAAACCTGCAAAACTCTATTTAAATTTGTTTTTCACCTTCCCTCGCGACCCCCTTGAACACAGCCTGCGACCCCCATGTTGAGAAACTCTGTGTTAGAGTATACAATCGGTTGAATATCGCCACTGACTTTAAATTGTCTTCTTGTTTCAGTAGGTTATTTATTATACAGATTGCTTACACTGTAGGCCTAACACAGATATGATCATAGTCATCTTTTGTGGATGGTATGGTCAAAGTTCTTGAACCCATGGGTGACTTCATTGTACTGTCATTGTGTGGTAGTGTGAGTTGTAACTTTAAAAGTTCAAAGATGAAGTGCTATGTGGCAGTGATACAAGTCTGCCGAATAGTAACAACTCCGTTATAAATACAGAGGGTGGAAATAGAAAAAGGGAAAATTTGTTCCTTTTAGCCGAGCGTCTTTGAAAACACACACAAATGACGCAATACGTGAACCGTATATATTCAAAAAGGTGTCAGTCCACAATTTGGCTAATTTTATTTTTTCGTTTGTTTTTTAAACATATGGTAGGCCTTATTATAAGGGTTTAAAAAAACTCTTTCTGCAATGGGGCACCTGGCCAACTTTTTCCAATATTGAAGAAAGCAATATTCACATAAATTCGTTAAAATTAAAGGAAATTTAGAAGTCGCTACCAAAGTTTGAAATATTAAGCTCCCTTTATTTTAAATATAATACAAGAAATATCGTATATAGGATCTACAACTTACCGTTGGTGTTTTCCGTTCTACAATATCACAAGAGGAATACAACGATAGACACACGGTAGAATATTAGTAGTTATTGGCAAGTCCCAGTGATCACTGAGAACCTGCAGAAAAAGTGGTTTTTAGTATTCAATCTTGATGTGCAATTTATTGTATTTCTAAATCACGTTTTTCCTTATTTTGTTAATTATTTCATGGATCTGATGCACTTTTTCATGGCGATGTAGGTCGCATCAGAAGCCTCAAGTTAGAGGTCCACTGTGTAAATGTCGAGTCAATACCCAGTATTGTCGAAAAACAAGTACCGAGCAGTCATGGCTCAGTGGTAAAGCGGTAGCTTAGCGTTTGGGAGGTCTAGTGCGTTCGTGATCACACGACCGATCATCCTTACTGAAGAATTTCCAAACTCACACCGGACAAATCCCCCCGATGGTACATTAAAGAGACCTTGGCCGACAGCTTCTCGCATCTTTCACACCTCTATTTCGGTCTAAGCCTTAGATGGCTCAAGCATACACCAATACAATTCAAATCGAAAAACGAGTTAGTACAAAATAATCCGAGTATATTTTCCACAGCTGCTGTCCTCATAGCTGAAAAAAAAATCACTCGCTTTTCCATTTTTCTTCAGCTTCTGCCAGAAATCGAAGATATTTTCAAGAGCTGCAATTACGTTTTCCCGAGGACAAGTAGAAAGACCCGTAAACTTTGGCAAACTTTGTATTTTGGACCATTGTATTAACTAATAACTTCGACCTGGAGTTTCACTAGCTGTTAAGTTTGTAAAATCCCCAAACATCGATGTCTCATCCGGGATTAGAACCCAGAATCTTTGAGACGCTGACCTGATGCCGCGGTCGTCTATAGAGACCCGTGCTTTATCCCAAATCCCGATGGCAGCTACGGCAGATATATATTTCCAAATAGTTTTCTTTTCGCAATTTAACAGAAACATGTCATACCCTTTCCCTTGAAAGATATCTTCTTCCCAGGTATTTCACTTGATTTTTCTATAATTCTACATTAATTAGATCATCGTTTTGCAAGTGGCAGGCCTAACAGTAGCCATCTTTTTCATAAAGGATAACGTAGAGCTAGTCCCGCTTTTGCCTTAGTTTACATTACAAAAAGTAGTTCTTGTAGGTTATAATAAAGTAATAATTAAGCGTTATGTATATTTCAAATTCGTAGCATTCTCTATATGTATCAGTCGAGAACTCGAAGGTGCGATCTTTAAGTTAAAAACTTATCTTTTCTACTAAATGCGCAAATGACAATATAGATATATATTATTATAAAATACCTTCTACTTTATGTTGTGCAATCTTATAACTTTATCTAATTAAGGGTTTACAACATTTAAACAATTTCAGCAGGACTGCTCGTATGTTAAGCATTGTGACATACTGCGATTTTGCAGGTCATGGTAGCGACCTCTAACTGTTATTCAAAGTTCAGAAAATCTTACCAAACTTTTATGGTTAACGGAACAGGTTAGAAGCGTGCTCCGTTGACTTTTCGAAATTTTAAAAATAAGGACCACTCTAAGCTGCACGTACTGTTATTTAAAAAGGAATTTAAAACAATGAACTGCCAAGTTTTATAGTAAAACTGGAAAGTCATCAGTCAAGAATTCATCCCTAAGGACAAGAGCTTGTCCATGAGGAAAAGTTTTCCATCAAGTGCAATAAAATTAAGGTTTTAAATAAACAAAATCGTTATGTACCTGATGCGTACATAGAATACTGTGATGAGGCTTTACAGTAGCCTGTGAACAACGAAAGGCCAAGACAGTGAATAAACTTTCTGTCATATCATGATTTTTGTCTCATTGAAAAAGCAGTGTTATAAAGTTTTTCATGTATTCAATCAACATTATGTTAGTTTTAAAAATACAGAAGTGAGTGCAAATAAAAAGGAAACGAATGGCAAATAAAGAGAAATAAACGTGGTTTCCGTACTTTTTCTTCAATTTCTTTTTCAAAGGGCATCAGTCCCCGACTTTTACTGACTAATAACATATTCACAAGTTTGCAGTAGCATACAATCTGATGACTCAGAATCACTTTTCAACCATTAAACCTGCTAACTTACATAGAATTGGTCTCACTTTATTATTTTCCATTTAAAGCACTTTTCTCAACTTCCCAGAAACTTTTTAAAATATACGATTCAAATACAGTTTTCTTTTAAACTAGAATGTGCTTCCTTCTTCACAGTTTTTGTTCTTTGTGTCAATAACGGTGTTGTTGTCCTATGGTGAGGAACGCTTGAATCAACTGTAGCTCCTAAAAGTCTGCGCTGATCACAGTGTTTGTTTTTTTCTTATCAAAATTCTTTAGAATTAAGTAATGTTTCCATCTTAATAATAACTGATCCCAGTTTCTATTTCAAAATTTCAAGTTTACCTTCCTTACACTCTATGTGACATTGATTCCTTAAATAAGATAGCTGAATTCTCCATCTAAACGTTTTATCATTAAAACTTTTGTTTCTGTGGTGTTTTATACCAAATAGATTTGAGTTATTGCCAATGGACGATTATTGTGAGGTAATACTGCTCCTATAACTTAATTATTGTAGTTCCCAAACCGTACAAAATATCGAAACATGTTACATCTAAAAGTTGTTTTATTTTCAATGATTATTCAAAACATTTAAAGCTCCCCAATTTTCGTATGAAATTTTCAGACTAATCCACAAGCAGTGATGTCTCAGTCGGTTTTTTTACGTTTTTAGATTTTGAGATCATTTACTTGGGTTTTTGACTTTTGGCGCCAGCTTTTTTTCTAATCGGCCGCACTGTGGGATGAGATTGTGGTTGAAGTCAGAATGTGCTACCGGACATTGTGAACTTTATGCTGCTAGTCGAAAAATCAGAAGGCCAATATCAAAGAGATACCTAGGCTGCGAAGGAACCTCTGAACCGTCTCGTTATTGTAAAAACAGGAATTACGCTAAGAAATTATTATGATTTTATTTCCTTCAAAACAAAAAAAAAAAGAGAAAAGAAATGTATATACATTAATGAAATACATTACGACTTAGGGTAAGGGGATAAGTATTTAATGAAAAAAAATGTTCTCATAATAAACACATTCTGATCTATCCAAGATTTTTAACTATAGTTTTCATTTAGTGACAACGTATATGTCGCTGTGAAAGCCGCGGATGCAATGATCACCGGAAATTTATCATGGTTATCCATATTCATTTGTGTTCACGAACGTTGGGAATAGAATTTCCGTAGCCATCTCTCACCGATGAGTACTTTTAATCCAATTACTGAGTAACAGATATCACTCCTGTGTACACTGGAAAGTACATAACGCGCCACTGACTGCACTTGTGTTATGTGTCGTTAAGTTAGATTTGGTTAGGTTTGGTGAACACAAGCTCAAAGCGGTGAATATTAGTAATCGCTAGAAATTTCCGAAATAATCGCATTTCCTGCTTTCACGGCAACATATACGAGGTGTTTCAAAATGTACACCAGCGATATTTAAGGAATGAATTCCGCAAAGAGAAAAGATGAAATGTGATTACGTCTATCATTATCAGAAAAATGTATAGATTCGAATCTAGAACAACTAAAGCTACCCATGCATTGGTACAATATCTCGACAGATAATGACGTAAGTCGTGTTGGCTTTAGACAATGATAAAATATTATCCATAGATTCTATTTGAACAATCATTACGATTCAAGAGTGTAGGGTTCTTCCCCACAAAATGGGATTCCCCAGAAAAATATTTAACTGTGGTGGATTTCACGATGAGCTGGCTGTTGACAAGCATATGAATATGCTGAATTCAGACAGCTGCGCTTCCCAATCATACACATAGCTCAAATATATTCTTTGAGTAGAATTTCAACAGTCGACACTGGTTACGTTACGAGCTAAATCGACACGGGTTACGTCATTATCTGTGGAGATCTTACGTCATTTATGACGACGCCTGGATGTCTTTGAGTGCCTGTAGAGATCGAAACTGTACCCATCTTTTGACAAAGAGAAACATAATCGATTTTCATCACGGATTTCACTCATAAAATATTGCTATGTATTATTGATACACCCATAAACTACACTGATGCCTTCATAAAATAAACTGTGTCAAAAAAACATTGTATCTCAGAATGATGAAGTTGTATAAGATATTTTTTTTTAAGTCACAAGTGGATGAACCGAAGTAGTCACAAGTTCCACGTTTACATGTTCCTTAGTCCGATTACGTCACTTCACCGTACGCTATTTCTAATTAAATGAATGTGAAATGGTCTTTCTCCACAATTTTCAAGCGGGTCACTTTTTTTGTAGAGGGGAACACTTTTAAACCTTCTACAAATCACATTTTCAATCACCAAAGAATACACTTTAATGGCGGATTCATACGAGATCCTTGAGGACATTGCCAAGCCCAGGCGAATTCTTCTGAGTTTTGAACGGCACCCAAGACTCGAAAGTCTCCGGGACTGTGCGGGTCGGACAAGACAGCGTTCAGAAGAGCCTCGTCTGTTATGGAAAGACACCACATCTGTTAAAATTAAGAAAATAAATAATTTTAATAATTACATACTAATATTATTAAATTTTCTATTGTATACAGTAAAATATTAAATATGACCGATACCTTCATCAGAAATTAATACAAGATGGAGCAATAGAGTATCCGGACTGGAGTTCTGAGCTGGACAGAGTAAAATTGGTTTTAGGTTTAAGCAGGTAAAGCTGGGAAGTCTTATACAATCTTTATTTCTGTGTCGAGAACTTTCAACTCAGGAACAACTAGGGCTATGAAGATGACAGTTTCTCGCCATGCACATGGCTTCTTTGTGGTTCAGCGTAATCAAGTATATGACAGTCAAAGCTACACAATTCAAGTATTTATTCTACTCTGTCATGAAGTATAGCCGATTCTAAACTGTTTACTGAATAGAAAAAAAATATTTATCGGTGGAAAAACAGAAGAGATTTCATTTAAAATAACTTGCTTCACTGGACGTGACAGATTACCCGACATTCGCTACAGCAGCGTCGCAGAGAGCATAATGAATACTTCTTTCACGCTCTACAAGTTTAAGATCTAGCGTGGGTCGAAAATATGGAATTACATTACTCTAGAAGCCTATCCCCCAATGAGCATCTTCTCTGCGTACTTCTTCGTACGAAATTAGATACTAGTTCTTGCTAAATTCAGGTGGGCCTTTTAGTATTTGGGAAAGAGACATTTTCAGTTGGTCCATACACTTTTGATCTATGTTATTCAATTGCCTTCAATAGACTCTATAGTCGATACTGTTCCTGATCGCTATTGGCTTAGAATCTATTACTACAGGCAGACAGAGCTCGCAACAATACAATTACCCGTTTTATATTTCTAATTGTTCCGTATACAACATTGTTAAAACTCTCCATGATTACGCTTTATTCAGTAGTTATTTTGACAGCGATCACTGGGTCAATTTTGCCTTACTTTTAATATTGTACGGACTAAGAGGACAATGGATTCACAGAAAGATAACGTCACAGAAGAAACCCAAAGTGTTATCATGGACATTCACAAATTTTCTCGAAGAAGTACCATTTCTGAGTATAGACCCAGCATGAGTACCAGTAGACAATCTATAAGCAGCCACGAAAGCATCTTTGGGCGTATGGCTGGTCGGAAATCTAGTACTAGGAACCTCACACGACGTATTGGACTAAATATAAGACCAGAAGAAGAAATACAACAGTATTACGAGGATAAATTTGAAGAGAGACTTGTCAAAAAGAAACCAGATTGGGATGCTCCTCGATTGTCTCCTGAGACACAATTGTTAGCGGCACGAAGTGAGTTAGCGGAGATAGACCACGCTCTCGATATCAAGCGGGAGATATTTGCGATGAAGAAGAATGAGCTGAATAAAATGTGGAAACAACTTCAAAATAAACAAATTGATTTAAAGGGTTCATTAATTAAGTACGATAAATTTATTAAAGAAAACGAGGTAAAGAAAAGCAGAGCAGAACGCAAAGCCGAAGAAGAACGCAATATCCAAAAGGACAAAGATCTTGAAATTCAGTTTCTGACGGAACGAGTTACCCAACTTATGAAAGTAAAGGAGAATCTGCTTCAAAAAGTTGAAGAATATAAAATTTATGAGGATTTTTTGAACAAAGTGTTGGAAGCAAGCGACGAATATGAAGAAATGCGAGGAATTCTGAGTCGTTATGAGGCATTGAATGGCACTCGGGAAGAATTAATGGAAAGACATCAAAAGAATTTGGAGGATATTGAGAAACAACGAACAAAAATGCTAAAGATGACTGAAGAGAAAATGTATGACGTGATGCTGCTTAGCAATCAGTTAATGGAACTCCATCATCGATATGAAGTGGTCCAAGAGCAGACCTATCGGTGGGAACACTACTTGGAAAAGATAAAAAATACAGTTGCAGACAAGACACTAGAACTTGGACAGATCAAAATGGCTTGTTATAATTTGTACGAACAAGTGTGCAGTTTTAAAAATATAAAGCCTTCTATTCCGTCAGAAGATATTGGAGCTCAACTGGATTACATTCAGAAATCAATTCTGGATCTGAACAAGTTATTAAAGAGCTTAAAACTAACAGAAGACAAGAACCGATCTAGTCCAAATAAGACTACAATACTCGGCAAGGCCAAACTGAAATAATCGAACTTTAAACTCCAAAGCAGGCGAAGACATGTTGTCACAAAATGGATCTTGATTTGGCAATCAACTAATTTAAGAAATTCATCTACAGTAATACGTAAACTGAAAAAAAAATAATAATATAGGAAACTTTCTCATATTTTTTTGTAATCGTGTGTGCTCCTAAACGTTGTGTTAAAATGATAAGGTTATGTATAAAAAAAAGTACTTTAATTTCTTTTTTTGAAAAACAAGATGAATTGTACGTTTTGTACAGTGAAATGTGCAAAACATTTTTTTTTTAATATATGGTTGAATTGTATGAAATTGTATTTACTTTATTCAGAGTAGCTAAGGTAAACCCAGAGAATCTGCCAGGAATGTCAGGTATGGTGGTGTAAAGATAGTCAGGGGTGTAAGTAGAATTATCCAGGGTTTCTGTGCATTTTCAACAGTGGAAAATATTAATTTTTGGGAGTGTGCTCGACGATTTGGGAGGGTGACAACTTCCCACATTTCCAATCGTAAACTTTAAAGAAATAAAGAGTTACTTGAATCTTAGAACAATTGAGGCGCATGCGTGAACAAACGTCTACGTGACATTTTTGTGTAAATGGAGTTATTTACGAAACAAAAGCCTCTGATGTGTCCGTACCCACATAGCAGAATACATCCCTGGGACGTCCCATTCAGATCCCAT
>JAGDQP010012798.1:0-19323 GCA_022664845.1 Lepisma saccharinum
TGCATTCATTGTTATTTCATTAGTTGACTAATAATCCTCCCAAAGGCGGTTCACATTAGATCAGGTTTGCTTCATAATCGGCAAAGTTAAGGTTACGTTAGTCAGGATGCTAGAGCAAAAAGCTGTGCTTCTTGTGCCGCAAACCAGTCATCAATCCAATTTCGTACATTTTCGTAAGATGTGAAGCGCTGGTCAGGAAGTGTGTGTCCTATGGTAGCAAATAAGTGAAAATCGGAAGGCGCCAAGCCTGGTGAATAAGCCGCATGGGTAGGATTTCTCAGCCAAACGTCGCAATCGTTTCCTTGACCGGTTTTCCTTGTGGGAAGGTGCATTATCGTGAAGCACAATAACTTTATGTTGTCTTTGGTCATATTCTGATCGTTTTTCAAGCAAAGCTTGATGCAAATCGATTATGTGTTGTCGGTAACGTTGGGTATTAACGATTGCGTCAGGTCTCAGCAGTTCATAATAGATCACTCCCTTCTGATCCCACCAAACGCAAAGCATTGTCTTGCGTCCTTAGCGATTTGGTCCTGCAGTCGATATCGCCGGTTCTCCTGGAGTTACCCATGATCTTTTACGCTTAGGATTCTCGAAATAGATCCAGTTTTCGTCATCAGTTACAATTCGATGGAGAAATGATTTCCTTTTGTAGCTGGAGAGCAGAATTTTGCAAGTAGTTTTTGGTTTTTCTGCTGTCGTTCAGTCAATGCATGTGGAACCCATTTTCCCACCTTCTGAATTTTGCCCATGGCTTTTAAACGTATGGAAACTGCTTCTCGTGTCACATTTAATTGACCCGCGAATTGTTGTTGCGTTTGAACGTCATTCGCATCCAACAAAGCTTGAAATTCGCTGTCTGCAAACTTTTACGGTCGTTTCCCACGTTCTTCGTTTCTCACGTCAAAATCGCCACTTTTTAATTTTGTAAACCACGCGTAGCACTGTGACTTACCAAGAGAATGATCACTGTAAGCTTCGACAAGCATGCGATACGATTCTGCAGTACTTTTCTTCAAATGATAACAAAAAATCAATGCTGTGCGCACATCGTAGTTTGTAGGTACATATTGCGCCAGGTTCAATGCTATTAAACACTACACTATGACATGAAACTTGTCTGGTTGTGAGTTGCAAATCGTTATCAGCAGTCAAAACAAGCACGTGGCGCCAAGGACGCAGTTCTACGGTGACCACAGTGAGAGCTAACACCTTTTATGCACAAATTTCGGTTTCATACTTACACACCTGGTAACTACTAATATTAGTAAGCTGTATAACACTACTGCGATTCGTTTTCTGATAAAAGCTTCTGTAATTATTAGAGCTCGGATGTTAGGCAAAACGATTGTTCCTTACATATTAGAAATAGTATAAAGAGGTCTTGATTAAGGTTCATTTTGAGTCGTCAAGCCTGCTTACGTTCAACTTATTTCGCCTGTTCAGTAGCTATGTGATGCCTGTTAATCTCTATTTCTATTCGTACTTCATTTTTACAGCCAGTCTCTTTTCCCTTTAATTTAAAGATTGTAGTTTTAGTGCGGGGGCTATTTAGAAATGTGTAAAAGAATGGTGTAGAGAGGAATTAATCATAATCTTACCTTGCAAGTGTTGCAAACCGTTTCACCTTCATCATGCTGGCTGACTTGGTGCTTTGAATACACGACCACATCGATCTGACTCCCCTTTTCCCTCAATTTACGTTTCTTCACTAGATTATGCAGATGTCTCGTTTTGTGAAAACGTTCTAATAATATGTTTAATAGCAAATGCGTGTGTGAACATTGAGAGGGTACTGGCAACACAAGGTAAGACTATGTTTAGATATTGCTGATTGACCTTTGATGCTTGTAGTCCCAGTGCTTGACGATCACTGAATGAATTATGTATGATGGAATACTAACGTTTTAAACTTGGTGTAGCTTTTTCAGAGCTTGCTATTTTTTTAATTCTTACTGCTAAACATTCGGCCTATGTTAATGAATTTCACATTTTTCTTTTTGTTTGTGTGGTATAGATGTCAATTGTTGACTGATATTTCTTTGTCTTTCTGCAGTGGCATGTTGAAATTGGAAGAAATTTTGTAGGTAGCGCAGGTGGATAGCGAGCAGTGGGTCTCAATGCCTGCTGAAATCATGAAGACGTTCCCTTCTACTGGGTCTCTAAATACAGAGACTATGGAATACGATAAAAATAGGAGAATATTTTTAGACTTAGTTAATGATCTAAGAAAATTAGGTAAGTTCCCTTAGTTATCGAAGTGACAAACTTGTTCCATTACCAAAATAACCATTACCATTACCTAATAACTGTACAGCTTATTATTGTTAGTGCACATGAGTTACTTCAAAAGCTTTGACATTTTGATAAATAAGTAATGTAAAATAATATATTTTAATTCCGTTTGCATAAAGATCTTATGTTAACATTAAAATGATACAAAAAACTTGTCAATGACGGGACGCCTAATTGAAACCTAATCTCCCAGTTGCGGCTGGGTGCTCTTGCGTTTAGGCATCTCTTTGCATATAGAGTATTCGTTCCTTGGCAGATATTCGCTTTTTCAGTTAATAGTACAAGTGCTCCGTATATACAGAAGCTAGTCGTTGTGATGGTGGTACGTTCGCAGTGCACCCAACCGCCAACTGAAACATTGGGCACAATACCTGATCACTGAATCGAAAAAAAGTTTACATTTCTCAAAATAAATCATTCTACATATGTAGAAGACTATGGTAACATGTTGTTAATACTAATCAAGATAATATTTCACTACCAAATCAAACTTTACCAAGTTGTATTAGGCCTTAAAGTAAAATTGAAAATAGGTATATCTTTCAGAGAGGATAGTCTTGTGCAGTTCTTAATTATTTAACAACGAATCTACCTACGTCCACGCTATATTCTGTGATAAGAGCATACAAATTTAATACCAATTCTTAACCTTTGAAAACGACGGTTGCAGAAGCTGAACTCTAAACAAAATAACTATCTTTCAGTACACATTACCAAGCTAGCTATTCTTCTATCTGCAGTAGACGAACAATAGTATATTGAGAAGGAACTAGGGAATTGGATCGTTCTCCGGTGGTGGGTCTTGAAGTGCCCACAGTTTACCAAGCGGGTCTACGATTAAACCCATGAGTACCGTACCCGGAGAACTCACCTATCTTTCAGGGCATAGATATAGTTGTTTTTTAATAGTCAGCTTCTGCAATCGTCGTTTGGAATAATAGGAGAATGAAGTGTGCATGCTTTTATCACAGCAGATAGCATAGCATGGAAGCAAATATGTGTCGTTAAATAATTAAGAATAATTAGCAGAAAACTGACTCGAAAGAGATATTAAACTTTTATACTTTACATATTGCCCAGCCCGTTGGCCTGAACGCCTCTAACAAGAAGATAAAAACAAAAGAAAATAGAAAATCAAAGATGGAGAATATTGAAGGATCATCTGGGAAGAAGAACAGGCATGGCATGGAAGATGACGGATCTCAGTTGAAATCAATTAAAACAAGAAAACAAATAAGAGAAAAGAAACTAAAAGGGGCTCAAAGTTCAGAACAAAATCAAAAAGAAGAAAATAACATTAAAAATAAAACAAATGAAGAAATTATTAATAATCTACTTTTGGAAGACGACGACACAAGAGTAGAAGAAATTACGTATCAAATCAGAGCAAAAACAAATAAGACTGTCTCAGGGGATAATAGACACTTTTTAATCAATTTTACTTTGAAGACTGACCTCACTGAAACATATAGCAATTTTCAATTTTATTTTAACTCGCATCGCATTACATTACACATGGAGAAAAATAAACATATTGACAACTGCGGTGTTTTAAGCAGTTGGTAATTCCGATAAACATCTGTTCCTACCACTGGATTGCAAATGAACATGTATTACAAGTTTCTTCTTGAAAGTTGACGATACTCAGGGTGGATCAAGTACAGACATTTTTCTTATTGATTTGTATCGCTATTTATTCCATTTCCATGTTTAATTTCCCTTGGAAGAGAGTATTTGAAAACTTTGCAAAATAAATTACCAGTGGTGCTGTCTAGGATAAGCTATTTAATAATATTGAATACTGAACATTCCACGCATTCTTGATTTCAAGAGTTGTACTCTAAGTAGTTCTACTAAGTATTCATGCCACTAAGTAGTTTCAGTACATGACAGATATGCACTGAAAATATTCTATATAGAACAGTTTAAAACCATGTACACTTTATCTGAAGGATTCTTTATCTCTTTGACCCAGGACGTGCTTTTTTGTGTACTTGGTTACTATATTGCCGATTTTCTTCGATACATTTCTGTGATTTTTTCTTTTGTAATTGCAGTGAAAAGGCATAGTGACCAAGAACTTATGCCATTGGAATGGCATTATCTCAATAAGTCTGTATTGATATGCATAGTTGGACACCAGGTATGAATAAGAATACACTACGAGCGTTTTTGTTCAGAAACTATGACATTTCTTTGAGGCTAGTTCTGAAACCTTGCTCACGCACCTGTCATTTTTGACAAAAATATTTGGTTGGCAGATAGTGTAGTCGTCCTGGGTTTTGCTGCCGAGTTACAGAAATATTTCATGAGTAATGTAAAATAAATAGTACATGAATCAACGAGAGAAATCAAGGCTTGTGTTTGTTCAACTACCTATCATAAATATTCAACTTATTTATTTTTGTTTTAACTTACATTAATGTATCAGAGAGACGACTTATTACTAGCTGATGTGTACTTTCCAACCTGATCTGTATTACGAATTGACCTTTTATGAGCATCGTTTATATTGAAAAAGTCTGGCGAATCATGCTTTGGTGGAAGAAAACTTTTGGAGTCCCGCTCGACTTGCTCCTCAATATTGATAGTATCAGCAGCTTTTTGCAAGGTTAACTTTGGATTTTCAAGCAGAGGTTTGCGTGTATTTTCATCATGAACCCCGATCACTATTTGGTATCTCACCATATCGTCAGCTAATTCACCAAAGTTACATTTACCAGCTTGTTTACGTAATGACATCACAAATTCTTTGGAACATTGTATACGAGATTGTCGAAGCAAATTAAATTTGAAACGCTTCACTATGATATTAGACTTTGATTGAAAGTGTTTTTTGAGTTTATCAGCTATGGACTGAAACGTTTGGTCTCTCGCCGATTCCGAAGCTTACAAGTCTCGCAATAATTTATACAAATCATGTCCAATAAAAGATATGAAAGCTAACAGTTACTTATCAGAAAGTACTGCCCACATCTCATTATACGATTCTTATTGTTCTAAATATGCTGCGATATCCATTGTATCTGGATCGAATCGCTCGAATAGAGCATGTGTATTGACATTTGACGCAACTCCTGATTGCGCTATTGCTGCTGTTATCTATTGGCTGTAGCAGTCGTTGTATCGCAATGGTAAAAGTAAACTATCCAGTATTAAACTTAACACAATAAATGTATGATTGCTACCAAAGGCAGTATCTAAAGTGTAGCCACCGCTTATAGCTATTTTGTTAAGTATCAAATAGAATGATGCGCACAGCTTTCTTGAAACCAAATTAGGTTTATTACCCGTAATTAAAATCAGATCCAAAGCACAAAAATTATGAAAGAGAATGTAGATTCTATTGCGTCTCTGGTCAACATGAAGCGCAAATGACATGAGTAGTAGATTAAACGTATAAGCATATAGCAGAATGTCCGTAGGAAAAAATAAATCCTATATTGTTTACTGCAAGCAAGCAACTATTCTTATCAACAAAGTAAACATTGTGTTTTTTTTTTTTGTATTATCGGAGGTAAGACATATGTGTTATTCCGAAAACATTAGTAAAGTTAGCTGATCAATCCACAAGGTTGCCAGTTTAAATCAGCAGTGTTAAAGAGTAGCATAAATCATGATGTAAAAAGTCACCAAATCATGTCAACACAATCACTTAATGGGGAAACAACAAACAAGTATTCTCCATTCATCTCTTACGATGTTTGTATAATTGTGAAGTACGAGTTTATCATATGAAGAGCAACTATAGCTGGAAACCGCAAGTGTCACTGTAGCTATCACCGAATAAATTAACGTGTTTTATTATTATATAAGTCCCTTCAACTTGAACGTAACTGACTTTTCTGGGAGAGATGTAACTGTTTGTTCAATCTCATTGAGTTAATTTAATTGTGAATCAAGCAGTTAATATATAAAGTTCTTTACTTTTTAGGTCACGTGTAACGACGTAACCACTGGTACGAAAATCAGTGCAAAAGTTATTGAAGAAGCGATTGATGTGGGACTGGGAAGAGGGTCTTTGCGCACTTACAGTAGTCATAACTCGCGTAGTGGCGAAGAAACACGTAGGTGTCGAAGCAGCTCGTTCGGGATTGTATGCTTTAGGACTTTAACGTGAACATGTTCCAGGAAAATTCGATAAAGCTCTAGGGATAATTCTCTAAATAAACGCTCGGCAAAGTATTAATTTCAGAAATTCAAGTCGGGCGATTTTTGTCATTGCGATGAACGTCTCAGTGGACAACCACAGACCCCAGATGAGAATTGTCCCCGATAGACCATCAGAGTTAAGCTATTAGAAGCAACATATCTGCATTACTTTTATCTTCGTTCAACGCAGACCGACACCTCTCGCAAGGGAATACCACATATTTCACATGATCTCCAGGCTCGCTTCCGCAACTGGAGAATTCCGCTCACATTGCATGTCAAAGACTCTACCATATGACAGAATACACACTTATCATACATTTTTTAACACCCAAAGTAACACCACTATAATGTTTTGTAGTTTAAGTTAGTACTTTTTATTCGTTCTTTTTATTATATTTACTTACATCCCTTTCCATTCCAACCATTTATATGTAACACACACATTCATTCACAAATACACACGCACGTGAGTTCGTACAAAGATGAAAATAATAGCATGAAACACTAAGTAATACATTGAAATACACTAAGTATTCCATTTAGTCCTTTGGGTGTTGCGTGTGGCTTTTTGCTTTAGAACGCTATTAGTTGTTTTTTACTTCATGTATGTTTTATGTTTCTTTTAGCTTAATAGAAGTTCGAAACTAGAGAAATGTATTAGACAAACAATACCCATCGGAACACGCATGAATATCACAAAAAACCATTTGCTTTGTAACCTTTTCTGTTTATGTGTTATTTGAGTTTGCAATACTTAGTTAGTTGCTTGTTTGTCTGAACACAGTTTCATATCAACATATGAATTTTATAATTTTAAATGTGAACTACGATATTTTTAAAGAAAAACGTAGACAGAAATTATTAATGTATACTTAAGTAGTGCCATTTTGCTAATTTTGTTTGGTCTCTTATTAATAATTAGCACTGACTTTGTTTTTCATGATGTATTATTTTTCTATCATTCACAGGCGTTATTCCTATTTTGGAAATCTAATTATGTAGTGAGTAGAACGATAATCTTACTGCCAACAACTGCTATACAGTACATTGTTTCTAAAACTCTGTAAGTCACAAGATGGGCACACATGCTTTTTATCTTTAATTTTCATTTCTTACTTTTCCTTCTTTAAATCTTATTTTACAGTTTAGTAAAAAAATCCTATTAATTTAATTTATTTGGATTCGTTTATATGATACATTATTCAATTAATATTACAAAACCTATTAGGGAATACGGTAAGAAGTCATGTCAATAAGTGATGTGTTAATGTTTAAACATTTCTCTCAACCAGAATAATACTGTCATTATTTGGATTATAAAACGATTTCGTAATGTAATAACTTTGGGGGATGGAAGTGAGGCTTTTAACTACCTTTATAATGTAATGTATTGTTTTGTTTTCCGAACGAGGCACTAGAGCAATTTTAGCCCCTTTTCCAGTCCAATGATTTGCACTTACCGTTTCACATCACATAAGCAGTGAGTCAATACCAGACGTACAGAATGAAAGCACAAGAAAGTGCTTGTGTTTGCCTGACATAGTTAGAACAACGTAAAGGTATGCTACAGTCAAATGGCGTATGAGTTTCAAGTACCTCATCAACATCAATTTATCAAGTTCTACAAGTTATTCAGAAAAGGTAATCGAAAACGTATTTGCTGTTTCTGATAGTCAGAGACAGATGAGTGTATAGGAAAGTGACCTGCGGCTATTCCTTTAAGTAATCTCTGTCGGCATCCAGAACCTTATGCCCAAATTCCTGCTGTTGTGGGATTACCTTGGCTGAAGACTTGGCTGATCTTGGGTGCAAGAAGGCCGTAAGTGTCTGAAACAATTCTGCCTTACTGGCGAAAGATTTTGCCCGAAGATTGTAGGACATTGAATGGAAGAGGTGATAATATGCAATGTAGGCAAGGAACAACGCGCTTTTGAGTTTCACCAATTTGGCTACTTCTGCACAGGTTGCCTGTTACACACGTTGTAACTGCTCCGAGTACATATCCGCAATGATGATTTGGCTTGGTGGCAACAGCTTACCACTTGGCGACTAGTCCACCAGATACAGGGCGTGATTTTCCGTGAATGTAGGGGTTGTCTTGTGGTATGACGCAGTGAGTCCCGAGGTGACAACCAGTGTCTGACACGCTTTGGAGTCTCATAAAGGATCCACGTTTGCCGTTAGTGAGCACTTAATCGAATATTGATGTTTGCGGTGCGAAACAGCACCAACAAACATGTTATCACTCGTTCGTCCTTGTTGAAGTTTTTCAAGTCCTATCTCCTAGAAACTTTCTGCTACATGTAAGCAGATATAGAGTATTTTCTCGTAAAAATTATCAATTATTTAGAGATAGCGCAATTCGCTGGTATGTCGCAACGAAACAACTCAGTTATGATTTTTCAGTGAATATAAGAAAATAGTTTTGTTGTGTAGCGTAATTGTCCCTTTGGTAGAAAAGAGCTTTAGAGATTCTAGATGGCTTCGCCGCATACCAATCTTATTATATCATTGTGGCTAGATCTTTATTCAGGACACGGATCTATAAATAAAGGGGTTATAAAACTTTTCCAACACAGATATCATTCTGTAGTGTGGTCAATGTGATGTTGGAGATTGGATGGACTGTTAGTTATTTGCTCTTTACTGTTTCTTTAACGTTTTCGTAGTGGTGTTGAAGTGTGTGAGTTGAAAAGAAGGGTTGAAAGATACACGCGAAAACGTTGCATACGACATTCGGTGAACTTTGTTCTCTGATGGAACTGGTACAATATCGGCTAATAACGAACATTAAACTAATCTACGTGATGGTATTTGGATAACAGGAAGGACGCTTAATGCAATCACTGGCGGTAGGCTCCCTTCAAACCGTCAAGTTCTAGCTAAAGTTTTCATTTTAATACGAACGAAAGGTATACTAGTTAAGAAACCCTAGGTTACAAGGGTGGTCTGTACCAAGAGTTATTACAAAGGCGTAGTCTGACAGACTAGTTTAGAAAACGATAGTACATTTAATAATTTGTTTTAATGAATTTAACGTATGTTATATGTTTTTTAAACAACATCGATAGAGTCTTCAATGACGTATCTAGTTGACTTGACACTAGTAGCAGATATTGGCTTGATTGTCTTGATTGACAGAAAGCGTAAATCATTCTTCATTGTTGCTCAAAATGTCCTCGAATTTTATTTGGAACATCCACCTTCATAATAGTTGCAATTGATTGCCGAAAAACACTGGGCAAGTTAGTATTCAGAGTTTTTTTGCCACGGCTTGACTAAATCATTGTGAATATCATTCAAGAACTGCTTTCTATTTGCAGGTTTTAAGTTACCTACACATTTCCTACGTACAATAATATGAATTTACTAGTGTAATGTTTACAACCTTGTAGAAGATGCATATTGGCCATTTTCTTACCTTACGACTGCATGATGTATTATTCAGCATTTGGTGCAAAGCGACTTATGTACCCTTTGTTGCATTACGGCTTTCAATTATCTCTGATTTCTTACTGTAATAATTTATATTGGGATTGTTATGGCAAATTGACAGAAGAACCACTGCTCGTTTCGCTTTTGTTGATAGGACTTGGGGGGTTCTCCTCGTCAAAGCAAAATACAGACGTACTAATTTCTCTGGGTGTGGATTTCCCATAGGAAGCTCTGGTTTGTCTCGTCTCATTGTTCATATCAGTAAAGCTTATATTCTGGTTTTAGCAGCTCATTTGCAAGAGGCACTGAGGTAAGCCAGTTGTCACAAGTTATGTGTCGGTTTGTTCCTCGGATGCATTGTGATAATTCCGTGACAAAATACTGTGCCAATGGCAAGGGTTCTTTATACGTTTCCTTTCCAATTTGCAGAATCTACCATGTACTGACTTCGAGTAGCACACACCATTACTATTTCAATACCACATTTATTCGGACTTTTTGGAAAGTACATTCATTCTAAAGAAAAAGCTTCTCTAAACGATACTAACTACTTATCAACAGTCAAATAGCTTTCTCGCATATACAGGTCTTTACAACTTGTAACAAACATATTCCAAATTTCTCGAATAGCGGTGAAAGTTTATTCGTTTTTCCTTTCTTCTCGAGTTCCAAGATTGTCAAACTGTATACAATTCAATACATCACTGACTTTTTTTAGAGCTCATTCCAGCTTTGTATCTGTCTTCACAATACTCGGACCAAAACATTTCTCTAGCGTTAAGATAATTGGGGAAATAGTACCTTAATTTATGGATTAGATGATTCAGGTGTTAAAAGTAGATAGACAAGCTGCTGTGTTAGCGCTGGAGAAGACATAATGAAATTCTTGAGAGGTCCCAAGATACTAAAGGGGAGTAGAGTAGCCAGGCAAGAGCAGTTTATTATCCTTTGCAACAGTGGAATATAACTAACCGAGCTACTTTTATGCCATTGGATATTACAATTAACACAGGAAGTAAAGGAGTGGCATGTGAACTTTTGGAAAATAATACGAGGAAAGTTTTGTTAAGTGTAGTTTGCAGACATCATATACGTGAACTAATAATTGTGAATGTATTTGATTAGTTAAAGAAAACCTCAAAGGGATCACCACCCAAGAGAACACTATAGAATGTTACTACAATAATCAATTATGTCCCTTGGGGACAAATCAATTGCTGATATTATTTGTGCACATAAAGCTTTTCATAATATATTCCTAGTTTCCATCGACAGACTAAGAGTTGGAGGATCTCCGGCAGATAAATATATTTGAAGTTGTAGAGTATTTAAAGGTAGTTTACTATCTAATATGGAACATAAGCACTATTTCACTATCTACAAATATTGAAGAAGTTTGTAGACTACAGAATAGTAAATAAAAGTGTTTCCGAAATTCTTCTAAACATTTTCGAGTGATATTTATGGTACCGCATTAGCGAATCGTTAAGCGATATAGCATATTTGAATGATGAAGTAGAATAATGCGTTCAATGATTTAAAACTACAGTTCAAAAGTTTACCATGATCACCTAGACGTGTTTAAGTGAAAAATAATTCACTTTCATCTTTGCAGTTCAGTGAGTTTATCACATCAAATTAAAGTGAAATGTTTGCGGCATTAAATATATTTTTAAATCGTCTTAAAAGACACTCTGCTTCATGAAGTGACAATGACTTATGCGAATGCTAAGAAAAAAGAGTTAATTATCTAAAGGTTACATTTAATACTGCTACGATATACCCTAATTCAAACATATCCTTACCCATGATGAGGAACAAGAGCTATTTACATTGCATTTTGTAGAAAAACACCTACGTACATTTTTGGACACTAAAAATAAGTTCTTGGAAACTCCGGAGAGATACATTGTAGCGCCCAGCTATGTAGTGTCCGTAATTATATTAATTATGTTTGACTTTTTTACCATAATGAAATTAGTTATTAGATTATATTAATTGACATTTTATTATAACAAAGTTTGCTATCTGTTAACTTTTGATTTTCCCAACTTTTCTAGAACACCCTTATATTATTTGTAACAATTAAAAAACAAATGTCATGCTGAAATACTTATTTTATTTTCTGAAATGGATTTCAGTCTAGATAAATTATACGCAGAAAGGAAGATTTTTTTAAAAGAACTAACTAATTTTAATTATAAATTTTGGATCATGGTTCCATCCTAGTGTGGCGTACCCACTTCAACAACATGTACGTTTTCGCTATGAAATGCCTTCAGTCTCATTGCTTCATCACAAACTTAGAAGCTTTCGGCAAACTAACCAAATCTCTGGTTTCAGTCCTGTACTATGGCCCTATGGCCACCTTCAAGGTCTGGCCATCCAGAGTCTGTAGTGACCCACTGAGACGTTTATCCCCCAGGCAAACATTACCCGACCTACAATTTTGAAATTAATGCCTGGTGGTATGTTCATTTAGAGAATTATCTCAAAATTCTTGACGTATTTGGTTGAAAATATGCCCACGTTGAAGTCCTAAAGCATACATTCCCGAACGTGCTGGTTCGACATTTACATGTGTCTTTGCCACTATTTGAGCTATAACTACTGTAAGTGCGCAAAGCGCATCGATTGCTTCTTAAGCACTTTTTGCACTTAATTCCGTACCAGTGGTTACGTCTTTACGTGCAACCGAAAATGAGACAAACCTTTTTTATTACCTTGTAAATTGTTACCAAATATTTAAATACAGAAAACTGACTGCTAGATTCACAATAAAAGTACTTCAGATTAGATAGAACCAACCGTTGCATCTCCTACAGCAAAGTCAGTTAGATTTATGTTGAAGGCACCTTTATAATAATAAAACGCGTTACTTTATTCTTGCATCGTAATTATGCAAACATCACAAGAGGTGAAAACCGTATATTTGTTATGTTCCCCTTAAGTGACAACCTGAATTGTCTACTGCTAAAGAAGACCCAGGTTCGATACGTGAGAACACAAAAAGCTTGAAGCCTACTTTAAACTTCAGGCGCTCAACCTAGAAGCGACATCTTCATTCGGTTGAAGGAAATGGTAAATCACGGTCAGTTTACCTTACGAAGAGATAATTATCTCCATTGCCCTCCTCCTCGTTCTCCACTTTCTCATTATTAGATTTGTTTTAAGCCTTTAGCAATCTTAGGCTCAGAGCAGAATAGGATGGTAGACAGGATGTTGGAAGGAAAACTTCAGTCAAGCCAACGCTCTACCACTGAGCCAGGGCCACTCGATACTTGCTCATCACATACGGCGGTCGCCCAGAAAGTAATGAATGTTTGCGCACCACTCCTAGTGCATCTCCTCCATCACCGCGATTGTTTTGCCTTAGTCAGCCCCCCTGCCTGTCTCAATGTGAGCCGAGTTTCGTTCCTGAGTGGTGATCACATATGTTGATCTTGTCAAAGTATCAAAATGGCGGCACCTATTAAAATCCATCCAAGTGTAAAATCCGTAGTCTTTGGTTGCTAAATGCACAAAATGTTTAGCCTATTGAGATTAATAGACAAATAAACCAAGTTTATGGTGGTAGTTGCAATGAGCGTGTCTACAGTGAGGAAATGGTGTATCATGTCCAATGAAGGAGGAACAAATTGAAGTCATCTGTAATGAGATAGCCTGTCACTCCGATCATCGTAGTGCACATTGGTTCTTCTTTGGACCGTGGCCTAGTGCGTACGACAGGATTTTAGATCGTCACTACGTAGTAGTTTAGAGCTTTACTGCCGGAAATACTCAATGAAATTTCACGAATATGTCTGAGCTTCACAAGGTGTTTCTTGTAGCTAAGTAACGATGGTCATAATAGCTCCCTCTTCGCGAGAGAATGTTCGCCAGACGGCCTCATTCATTCATGTAATGTACTTCCCGCGTAGCCCATAAATATGAGTTGAACAAAATAACATATAACATTTGACAGTATACAGAAATTTTCCTATTCTTGTTTCCACAATATTTTCTTGGTGAAAGCGATTAGTCACTACCGAAGTTACCCTCCTCCATTAATTTTACTTGTTTCCAAGGCAACAAAACTAATTTTGTTTCCTCTGTAACGTGTAAACAGAACAGTCTATATACGATTGTGACAGTTTTGGTTTGGTCAAACTTAGTCAGTTCCTGTCCGGAAGGAAGTAACGCAGGTTTAAGTCCGATTCCACAGTGGTTATAAACGACTAGGAGGTGAGTTGTACTGAATTATTACCATGTTATTATATGTGAGCCTAATCAATTACATTTCACCTAAATCGCATTTTCATTTAAAGTAAATCTTTGAAAAATCCGAATAAATTGGGGTGCTCGTTTAATCGGTGTAAATCTTTAAAGTGATAACATTGTCGGTTAATAATAATAATAATTTAACCCCGAGTTTCTGAAAACATATTTTTTTAAATTATTTCCCGAATAAGAATGTGTTTGTCTCTTCTGAATGGATTTTTGTCTGTTACTTAAAACCAACTTGAGTTAAGCTATTCGTATTTATGTCTTACCGAATAATATATATTCATGCAATGCTTTTGAACCTTGTTTACAAGTAATTACGGTTATTTTGCTAAGTTCACTAATGAAGTTACGTCCTACTGTGATTCAAGAAATATACTAATATTTCTGCAGCAGAGTCAGGATATTTAAATCAACTCGAGAAAGATATATTAGATGAGATTGTAGTTTGATCTACGTTGTGGAGGTACCCGATAAAGGTTGTTTCAATAAATTATAGGATCGGATTTTGTGAAAGTTTATATTCGATATGGTTGATCGATGAGTTACTCCAAGTGTTACTTCAGTACAACGCGAGGATATTGAAAGTTCTATGACACTGTTTCCAACTCGGATGTTTGATATTATCCGATGTAAGTATGTACTCTAATTGAAAACAGAATTATAAACATTGTAAGGACTATTGGGTGGGCAAATTAGGTATCCCGCAGAAACAGAGGATTTCTAACCTGATCCAAGGTAATCCAAATATTGCCTGGCGGCTGGTATTTAGTAAATTTATCTGTCATTCATCCCTTTTGATGGGTACCTCGTTTCCTTCCCCATCTCAGGATCCGCCCGTAAGCATTGAAATGGTTGAACTATGGAGTGTCAAATCGAGATGAACGAATATATTAATTGAACGTTATATTTAGTTTAAACGAGGTTTGCCACTGTCGAAGACCGCCTTAAACATTTCTGCAGTTAATATCGAAAATACAGTCAGCAAAAGAGTTCACAGAGGTGGTATGCGCTCTTCAAGAAATTACAGTTCTACGTAAACAGCGCCCCTTTGACCTTGATAAAGAGCATTGATAGATCGGGTAGAATCATACCTTCAATATCCTGTACATTAGAATAAACTCATTTGCTTCTTTTATATTCTTTAAAAGGCATTAAACGAAACATAGGTTGACGCCATCGAGAAAATTGTAATTGAATTTCACATTTATTTATAATTTCAATGATTATTTTTCTTATTTTCTCTTCTTGGAAAGACACTACCTGACTCAATTCCAAAGGATATGAGGTAGCAATTAATAAATTTCTTTTCAAAATAAATTTGAGAATATCGTAACGTTCTGTGGGAGCTGGTAGAGTTCAATTATGATACACAGGAATATATTAGACCCTTTCCTTCCTTTTGTTATAAAATGTTACAAAATAGAGCGTCCCGTACAAATAACAGGTTAATGAAAATAGCGTCAGGTGTCTTTATATTTCCTCTTTTACAATGTGGGTATTCAATATGGGAACTCTGATCCCATCGCAGAACAGAGTTGTAAGATGTAACTAATATCTACCCCACTGCAGGTAGATATGCTTTGGTGCCCTGTTCCAACTGCGGACAGGACGATGATTGTTGGTGGTTGTCACCAGTGGTGAACTACAAGGTAATCTCTATCCCACTGCAAAAAGAGGAATCGCTCCTCATGCAGAACGAAAGAAGAGTTCTATCCCAACTGCGGATAGAGGGTAGGGTTAGGAGTAAATCATACAAACACCCACTATTCGAAGAAAAGACTATCATATCCTTTATAAAGTTTTCAACAATGGATTTTTAACAGCAACGGAACGTCTCCAACTAAAAACTACCGATTTAGTAGTTAACTCAAATACTGTCAGTTTTTAAGTAGACCAATCTTTATGTACAGAACACCAGATGTTATTATTGACCTGTTGAATACTAACACAACCCGGATTGCATATATAATTTGGTGTTTGCCAATGGAACATTCAACTGCCAAATTAAACCGGCTTTGTCAACTACAGAAGAACTTTACTTATATACGACGGGAGGAATACACATAACTACGAGAAAATTAATTAAGATTTTAAACCATGGAAATCAGATTTCTATAAATAATGACATAACTTCGTGATTGGCATATTTTTTTTAAATTCGAAGACTTTCAATACATAATAACAGACAATCTAAACTTACCATCAAGTCAAACCGCAAATACAACAATCGAATTTCGCACTTTATCTGAAAGATTTAATTTTAATTTTACATTTAATTAGCAAGTTATTCAGAAAACAATAATCTCTTTAAATAAGTTACAGAAAAATAATAAATTACCTGACCATTTTGAAGATCTATACTTGCATTCAATTTTCCCATGGACTACTATCTCATTAATTATATTTATATTAATATTACTGGAGATAAATGCATATATTATATAATTTTTACATAAACTTACAAAGCCCACTTAACTAACCTTTTTTTCTAGTAGTATGTTGGCTCTTCGAATTCTTCTACTTTTATTTATAATCGCCGCCACCATCTTTGTCGTTTTCTTATACTTAGTAACTACCATGTGTCATCGAACAAGAATACATCAATGTGAGACCAGTGAATTAAATCCATCAGAATGGAAAAAAATAACAACGAAACAAGGGTACATAGGGGAGTATATTCTTTACCGTGTGAAACTCATGTATCTATCGCCGAACTAGTTCATAAATTTTAAGACAATAATATTGTAACCCTGTGCCTGAGCGAAAGGAAACCATTTCTATGGTGGATCTTACTTGATAATACGGACAAGTGCATGATTATTAAGAAGAGATAAAATCTAAAATTAAAGTAAAAACAGTGTTATAAGTGTATAGGTGTTTTTTTATAGTGCACGATACCGAAAATCGCTTGGAATTTTCTTTTTTCCCGTCGGGGGTGTAATGTGATGGAGCAACCAACACATGTTGTTTATCAAGAGAAGCAGAAGATGAAAACGATCACATTCTACGAAGGTAAAAGAGAACGTCACAAGCAGCGACGTTACTCATAACAAGGACCCGACGTTTTTGAATAAAAGACACCGCAGCTAAGACAGGTCCATCATTCTACTGTTGGGAATGATCACAACTAATCCTATCCTCTATCCGCAGTTGGGATATATCTCTTCTTTCGTTCTGCATTGGGAGCGATTCTTATAACTTGCTCTATCTACAGTGGAAATAGAGATTACCTTATCGTTCTGCAGTGGGAACGACCACGAACAACCTTCATCCTGTCCGCAGTTGCGACAGGGCACCAAAGCATATCTATCTGCAGTGGTATAATTATTCCTTGCCTCCTACAACTCTGTTCTGTGATGGGATCAGAGTACCCATATTGAATATCCATATTGTAAAAGAGGAAATGTAAGCGTTACCGGGTGCTATTTTTATTAACCAGTTATTTGAACGGGACGCTCTATTTTGTAACATTTTATAATAACAAGGAACAAAATTGTATAACAAATTCCTGTGTACCATACTCTACTAGCTCCCACAGAGCATTACGATGTATGCCTCAACTAATAAAAATATTGTAGTTACAAAATAAAGCTCTTTTTCGCTATTTTGCTACGATGCAGAACATGATTGTAGTTTACGATTATTAATTTGTATTGATTTCAAGTAAAAGTTATTGGCGACACTCTGCCATGGAATCCACTTTCTGGTCATTTATATAATTCACTCATTTCTTTACTGTAAATACGTATACACGTGAGCTTAAAAAAGATTAAAATAATAGCATACTTAGAATTACACTACCGAGTCCATTTATTCCTTTTAAGTGTTGAATGTGGCTTTGTAACGTTTGAAAGCAATTCGTTTTATCTGCAATATATCATATTCGTGTTCTTTCAGCTACATAAAAGTTTCGACAAGACTAATGTATTAGACAAATGCCACCAACGGCGTCCGAGAAATCATTTGATTGCAACTATTTCAAAGTGGAAGGCCTAGTTATTTGCTGTCTCAAAGAGAGTTAAATAAAAATTAATTATATCATACTTTAAATTATCTCCGAGCTGCTGAAGAAGGTACGTGAAAAATGATTTAATTTCCGTAAATCAGTTTGCTAATTATGTTTTTCTCTCTTATTAACAAGAGCACTCACTTGATTCTACACCAACCATTAATGTTTATATTATTCACTGATTTTATTAATTGTTTGGATTTTATTAATATATAATGAAACAGTGTTCTTGCTGTCAGCAATTGTCATACTATACGTAGTTTGTCAAAATTTATGACTCATGAGGTGCTAAGATAAATGCTTATATCATCACTTTGTTCATTTGTTTCGTTTCGTTGCTTCTAATAACATTTTGCATTCTAGTCACGTTTCTTCACGCTGCTGACATTGTTCGAAAATTTTCTACCGAGGAGATTGAAGACAGTTCGTGTAATAATATGTATACACAGCATTTGAAATGGGACGATACAATGCCATAGCGTTAAAATTGTGATTTAGCGATTAAAGTAATATGAATCGTCGCAATGACCTTTATGTAAAAGCGATACAGGAGTTACTGCTGATGCTGCCAAAATTTTCATGAATATAATTATGAAGACAGTAAGCGGAGAGGGCACTTAATCTCGTTTGTCCGCTTCCAGTATAAAAAAATACGGATCAAATTTTCTGTTCTAAGTCAGGTTTTTACGCTTGATATCGCTGTGTGGCTCGTCTTTTATTTGTCTTGGTTCTTGCAAAAAACGCAAATATTGCAGTACTTTCTACTAGATGCAGAGTAGAGTATACTATTATATGAATAACTCAGGAATTAAAACTTAAATAAAAACAGGCCGCACAGCGATATTCTGCGTATAAATTTGAATTTAAACTGATCCACATTGGATTAGACTGGAAGTTGACATACGAGTTTAAATATTTGCTCAGGTGTCTATCTTTTGACACTAATGTAAGCAGTCATTCCAGAATAGTCATTTTTCGTTATGAAGAACTCGAGAGTCACTCTTGATATCCAATTCAACATTCTGAGGTAACATCGCATTCTCGTCTGTTCACATGCAGGAAGAAACACATATACGCTCTCTTACACACACGCAGATACATACACGCTCTCTCTCTCTCTCTCTCTCTCTCTCTCTCTCTCTCACACACACACACACACACAT
>JAGDQP010012798.1:26585-49387 GCA_022664845.1 Lepisma saccharinum
GTTTTGTTACCCAAATCCTAAAATTTTCTGCAACCAGTGAAATTCAATTTTGTTGCAAGCTAATATTGATTTTAGGATAAGTTCATATTAAAAACTATTAAAATATGCTTTTAAAATATATAGAAATATATGAAAGTAACAGTACAATATTATATTGTCACTCGACTTACGTTAATGTGTAAATTTTCTCCATTGTATGACGTTGAGGGAAATGAGTTAACGTTGCAAAATTTGAAGACACCACGAACCATTGTGAACTGAAGAAAAACAATGGAAAAGGCCGCTGAATTTGTAGGTACTATGCGACAGATATTCGAGTCACTCTCATGCTGGTATAATTTGTGTTGGTTTTGTGACATCCCTAGGTGAATGCCAAAATGGTACTTATAGAGGAATATTATTGTTTATCTTCTGCATAGCGGTTAGAGAATAATGCTTGGAAGTTGTAAATACCTAAACATATAACGTTTAAATTAAAGTAGGCTCTGAAGCAAAAAGATTCAAATGACACTGAAGCATGTTTGGGTTCATGTATTGTGTATGACTAGAAGTGACAAAATGTTCCTAATTTGTACAACGGTGACTACCAAAAAAAAATATAGAAGCCCACGCTATTTACTGTTTCCGTGATATTCAGACAGACAGAAATATTAGCCACATATTCGCTCATCAAATTAGAACGGTTAAAAATTCGTAATGCAAATATGGAATTATACTAGTAGACACACACTTTTAAGCTTTTAGTCAAGTGAAATTCTGAAGCCAATTGCTATATCCGTGGTAACGAGATCAATATATTATAACAATTTTTGTGTATTATCGTGATAAAAGTTGAGCTCATTCACATCAAATTTTGAGTGTTTATTGAGAAAATGGGCTCCATATTTTTACCAAATTAAACTAGTAACTGTATAATTGTTTTAATGTTATAAGAACGTATGTTTTAATATTAAATAATACTTATTAGAATATAATATATATTTAATAATATATATTAAAATTTTAATTACTATTATAAATATTAAATATTTAAATTAATTACAGTATAATAGTTAAAAATATTTATATAAATAATTAATGTTATATATGTAAATTGTTTAATAATTTTGATATTGAATATTCAGATAAAGCGCACATAAGTTAAACTCATTCCAACCAATACATACTAAATATCACTCATCGATGTATTCAGTATAGATTATTCATAATTGGAAATATCGGTACAAATGTTAGTAAAAAAATAGTGGCATTAATACCACAAGTACTCCCATAGTGGTACAAGTATTGGTATTATTGGTAGAATGGTAGTAATCATTCTTGAAGTATTCTAATAGTATTTGTATTAGAAGTAACCATTGAATTAGTGTTGCTAATACTACAAGTAGCACTAATAGTAGCAATTTCGTCCGCTGCAGAAGTATAGTTGTATTAATGGTACGGTGTTTAAAATAACATTGTTTAAATTTATCCTGTATGTCCGTGCCGGAAGTTGGAAAAAAATGTGATTATAAAAGTTACTGTGAATTGTTCTATGTCTTTATAGCTAAAATATTTAGTGTTTTGTCTAGATATTTGAAAATATACCGTGTTTTCCTGAAAATTAACACAATTTCTATATTATAACATACAGCAAAGAACCATTATATTGTATATTCTCTCCGGTTTTAAATGTATGTCATTTAAGATTTATTTCTATTTATTTTTACTTATTAAAAAAATCGGTCTTATCTTAGTTAATCTCAAATTTCAATGAATATATAACAAAGTAATAACACTAAGAATACAAAGGAAACAAATCAAACTAGTGTAAATATGAACCTAGATTCTTTAATAGTTTTACTAAATGTTGAAGAAAACAGAGTTAATTATAAGATATAAAACGTAAATTAGAGGTTTTCCGGAACTTCCAGATGGGTCAAACATAACATTATTGATATTCTGTCTAACTCTTCCTTTTACAGAATGTTTTGTGGTCAGTCTCCTAACTTATTTCTTCCAAGTGTTAAGTCATTGTGCATGATCATCTTCTTTGTGACGAAGTTTGATAACATATCAATGCAAGACTCCTTCTTCTCACTACCTAAAGATTATAACAAATATATGCTACCTCCTGGAGAAAATGGTAATTACTTTCAAAATAATTTATTTCTTATGTATTTTGTTTTTAAAAGCCCACAATTTCGTCTTGTGTTATGGAATATTGTAACAGAGGAATGGATATTTGGCCTCGTATTATTTCTGTGGATGGATAATCATTGATGAGTGGAACAGTGGTAAAACTCACCTTTCACAGAACTGGGAGATGAATAACAACAAATTTAATAGTGCAAGTTTCTCAGAGCTAGTAAAATAAATATACTTTTAATAAAATGTAATTATTTTTGTTTGGCCTTAGCGCTGAAACACTTTAAATTTCTAACCATTTTGCTTCACTAAGTTAGAGCTGTAATTTAATTTCAACTTAATAATTTTCCATCTGACTACAATGTCGATACCATCAGTTTATGTAACATTGTGGAAGGGAGGAAAATTGGGAACTGTTAGAAACATACTTTTAACTCGTTTAAAAAGTTAAAAATACATTAAATGAATAAACCTTGCTCTCTATAGTAAATTTTTAAAGAATATACATTTCTGTTACCACTTTTTTGTATATATTGTTATAAATAATCACTGCTCGCTAAATATTATCTTTTCCATAAAACAAGAATGATATTATATACACAATTAGTAACACATATCAACAATCAAATTTATCTTTATTCGGATTGCACAATTCTTGTACACATGTTAAATAATATAAAAAGTAAATTAAAGAATGTTTGTATTTTTGAATGTATCTCGATGTGCTAATTCCACGTCCGAATTAACTTTAAGTTATTCCCAAAGTATTTTTCAGATCTTCACATATTTCACAAAATTTGACACTTCCAGTCAGAATAACCGGAGAGACAAACTCAGAGAACTACAATTGGTCCCTCCTGTTTGTACAATTCAAATGTTATTGTCTAGAGGATTATTAATTACAGGTTGTACTTAAATATTTAAATATAGTTTAAACCGTCCTTAAACATTAATAAGTTACTGGGCATAAGCAACTAGTTTTTCGAATGTTTTATTCCATTCTGTATGGATCGTATAATCGGAAGACAAAAAATATGAATAACTAGCCAATGCGAGAAGATGTTTCTCCAGGGTAAAGATATCAAACAATCGTTGACTAGGCCAGAAGAGATGATATTGTTTTAACTTGTGCATATTTTTAAAGTTATGCTACAAATATGGCAAAAATCCCGGATATCTACAAAATCAAATTTCCTGTACTTATTGACTTCAAATCAAAACACCTTTTGTTTATTAGACCCCTAATCCGTGGAATCATTCACTATAATCGTTTGGTAGACCTACTAAAAGAAATCGAGAAGAATTGCTAAAATTCAAATGCGTATACACTTATTTCCTTTGATTTTTTTTACAATTATTAAGTAAATAATATTCGATGTGCTGAAGATTGCCCGGAAATGAGATAAAATAAATTATTAAAAAGTCACTTTCTTTACTTTTATTTCAATATTCCCCTCCCAAACGTGTCCTAGTGAGTGGCGAACGCTGGAGAAGATTCTACCAGGATATTGGCACCAGGGAAAAATATGATGCATACAATCTATTCTAAAACATTGTAGCACACCATTTGGGATCTCACGTATATTGCTTGACAGTTTCATCAGAAAATGTTCGAGGAAATAATCTAAACATTCTACTACAATTAAACATTCATTTGAACTTTTTAATAAAATGATATGACGGTATTCGTCTCCAGAAAGCTTTTCTGACACGTGTTTGAGATATGTCATTTTATTTTTAAAACACCAATTTGCTAAAAAAAATTGTATTAATTAAATTTGTAATTAATTAAAAGTTCAAATATGATCCCCTCGGAGGAACAAAATGGTAACTACCATTTTTCAACTTTCGAGTAAATTGAAAAAGACAATTTAGCAATTTGTACAAATCAGAAAATTAATATACATAATATCTTTTCATTTTATTTGCTCGGTATATTCATATAGTATTTATAGAACACAAGTTTGAACTTAAGAAACACAATAGATGGCACATGGAGTAAGAAAAGTAAACAATGCAGTGCACATACCATTATCTTTCTGAAACAAAAAACTTGATAGGAAATGGAGACTACAGTGTACATGACATTATCTTTAATTCGAAATGGAAAATACTTTGTTCATATACACTTAATGAAGCTATAATGGTTTCAAATGTGTTTCACATGATTTCAATGGAGATACAGCTTCACAAACAGATGCTGACAAACCTAATCCACATCACTGTCATAATCATAATTTTACTCAACAATACGTGCAGCTAGATTTAGGGCTAGGATAAAATCATGGTGAATAGGAGGGATGTAGTCTAAGGGTGACAGGACATCGCTAACTGTTCTTTTTTAATTTTCGTTCAGTGTTGTACTTAGAATGTAAGGAGGGCAATTTGGCAGGCTCTCGTCGTCTTCGACGATGGTTAATCGTCGTAAATATCACTCATAAAAGAGGGTGATATTTCGATTGAGGTAGGGTTATTACTACTGAACCTAATGCGGTACATATTCCTCAACTTGACGTCATGACCATTCACTGCCTTCTTCCTCAGAGAGATTTTTTCTTATGTTGTTCAGGGAGTATGTTGTAAACATGAAATGGTTTCTTCTTTTCCCACCTCTGTATAATATCCGTCCATTATTTTGGGCTGTACACCTCTTGAACATTGCGTCGTACATGATTCTCAATAATTGCAAAATCTCTATCCGAGGCTAACATTGTATGCGCAGTAACAGGAAAATGATGTTCTATATTTTGACATCTTTCATCCGATAGTACATAGAGTCAGAATAAGAGGATGTTCCAATTCTTATTTTGTCCACAGCAATTATCTGGAATTGCTACTAGTGTTTGGCCCTTAATATAATTTTCTTCCAAATACCTGTACTGTACAAGGAGCTAATAATTTCTTCGGACCCACCGACGAAAGCAAAACGAAACAAGGAAACTAATGATATGATTCGTTTTCCTGTAATCCTTTTGTTATTTTGTTACTAATCTTAAAACTTGAAGGCACGTGATTTATACGCCTACAGTACAGCACGTATTATAACTGTTCAACAATAATTGACTTCTGTCACTTACCATTCCCTTCCCCATACGCTAATGGCATGTGTGATTGCAGGAATACAATGGTTTGTTCATCACATGTACATAAAACTTAAAGGTTGGGGATTTTCATAACCTTTACATAGTTGAATTGTGAACATGTTCTAAAAGAATATTATCACACTTTTACTAGTGCATATTTTACATTGTGATTGTTACAGCCCTAATTATATTATTGGAGAAACTTAATGGTATGTGCATGGACATAACATTGTAATCCACAAATTGTATAGATTCAGATTTTTTAAAATTTAAATGACTTCAGATTAAATAGAACCCGAAACTATCTAGTCCGGATCAGCGTCACTATCATCCCGTAACTCGCAATGCTCATCCTCGGATTGTTCCTCTGCTACTGCACCTGTTATCGAAAAGGAAGTGCCACACTGACCCACACTGTCTGCCACCTTTCTCGGCGCTTACTACTTCTTCCTGCTACAGAGTAATATTGAAACGTACCATTCATTCTTCCCCTACTATCTAATGTTCACTTTCCAAATTTCAAGCAACTACATGACATTCTGTTCCTCCAAAGGTTCCAGTTCAAGTTTATAGCTTGATATTCTCGGAGGTGGCGCTTACCATTTTGTTCCCCCGAGGGGTTCATATGATATAACAACTTTCTAGAACAGCATTACAATATAAACGAACTGAAATCGAAAGAAAGTGCTAGGAGGTAGCAAGGCAGGAATATAATAAGTATCATTGTTGCATTAAAAGGTAAAAAGTTCAAATGTGTTTCACTGTATAATTACACTGTAATAGGCTGTAACACAAACCACACTGGTTCAAATCTTAAATAATATCATAAATTCTAGTTACACTTTTAATCTTCTTCTCTATGTAAGAATAATTTCCACATTGTATAATTTTCCATGTTTTTAACAACATATGTAGGCTTTCTGGCATGTATATACCTTCTTTATGAATTGTTCCTTTTCAGGAAACCCGCTGAAGATGGAATTTGTTCTGAGAGAGATAGAACCTATAAGCATTGACAACAACGAAGGAGTAAGTATCCATTATTTTATTTTGGTTTTATATGGAGAGGTTTTATGTGGAGACAAAACACAGCTAAGCTCATGTTTAGAATAAAATCTTAAAGATCATACTTTTCAAAACATTATTTTAGGATGGAATTTCTGTAGGTAGAGATATTCTTAGATTAATACAAAACACGTAAACAGATTAATAACTCATTAATATTTCGAAAACGGAAATTAAAATAAAATATTTTAGTAAGATATCAAATATTGTTTTTAAACAGGACGCTATCTTGAAATTCAATTTTGATTCAGCGTGTTTTTTTATAACATGAGAGAGACATGTTGGATATGAAATAAACTAATATGTAATAAATAGATTCGTAGTACAAATTTAATGTTTATTAATGTACAGAGTTCATAGTTAATAAATTCGGAAAGTTAAAATTATTATTACCGTTTTTAATTTCAACTAACTTCCTGACTCAAGTGGAGAGGATGGTTCCTGTTAGCTGGGTATCGCATCTTACGTATCATATCAAATTATCCCATAAGTAATGACGTATTTTTGCACTGTGAGGAAAAGAACGATAACTTACCTCGAACAGTACAGTTACTCAGGAAAATAGTCTCCATCGGACTCGACAACACTCTGCGACCTGTCAACCAGTTGTTGTTTACCCCGCTGAAGGAAGTCACCTGTTTGGAGGGAAAGAACAGGATCACTTTTCGTCCCACGTCATCCTCATTTTGCAGTGTTTTTTTCGATAAGGTAGCTTTGTATGCTGCGACACAGAGGGTAGCATGTTGGTGCAAGTTCTGGTGAAAACGCCGTGTGAGATAGTTTCTCCCAGTCACATTCCTCGACCTTAGCATACGTCCTTCTTGCCGTAAGTGGGCGAGCGTTATCACCGTAGATGAGCACACTCTTACGATTAACCTGAGTATAACGTTTCTCCAACAATGCAGTCCGTAGGCGTTAAAGCTGCTGACAGTGGACATCTAGATTGATGATCGTTTTGCGCCCCCACCCCCTTTAAGTATCCACTACCATTTGCATGTAATGTTATGGTAGAGAGCACACCTTTCATTTCCTGACACCATTCTGTCCAGAAATGCCTCATGTCTGTGATGGGAGAGCAGGGAACTGCAGATGTCAACTCACTTCTGCTTTTGTTGAAGCGTTAACGCATGGGATACAAATTTCCGAATTTCGACACGTACCTAAGGTCCTGCAGATGATGATGAACAGTCTAGTGGGTGACATGGCGTTCGCTGGCTATTTCTTCAATAGTTGGCATTGATGTTTCGGGCCTCTACGCTAGCTGGATGTCCCTGGTGAAATTCATACAGCATGACATGCCGTATGCGGTCCTTTGACGCTGCCCATGATCAAACACAAGCCACACTTCCGAAACTTGGAGTAGACCGTTTTCCTCCTACAAACGGCTGCGCAATCGATTACCCTACATGACTCAGCTATGGCACGTGTCGTCTACTTCACTATTCGCTCGTCAGATGGCGTCATTACAGCGGTCATCACACATATGACATAATTTATGGGTTAACCCTGTTGTAGGGTTTTCGGACAATTGATGACCATTTCTTTCGCTTAGTACTGTTGCACATCTGATATTAATCTTTCTGTTAACTGGTACCCTTTAGCCCCCAAATGCGCCTTGTAATCGTGAAATGGAATTTCTTTATTTTTATGAAAATTCATTTTGTAATGGGTACGCAAACGTACTATAGATTGGTATGAGCCTGAGATGCCTAAATGTTTTAAAATAAATAAAGATTGAAATCCCTAGCATAGTTAACAATCTGAGAATATGTGTTTATTTTAAATATTAATTTTCTGCTGAACTTATCACACGATACAATCAACATAATAAGAATGTGGTTTTCTACAGAATCCACGTAATAAGAATTGTTAAAGTGCTTTTTTACAGAATAATAAATATGTATTTGTAACAAATTGTACGTTTCATGTACTTTCAGACATTGAAAGCTGACTTAGCAATGACGCTTATTTGGGTTGATCCTCGTATTCACATGAACAATGCCAATGATACTTCATTCAGACAAACGCTTAGTCCTGGACAAAGTGACCTACTCTGGGTTCCTGATATTAGTATACGACATATAAAAGAAATGATAACCGACAGAGGTCTCACTGATACACGATATCTTGTGCTTGCATCTGGACAGAAAGTGAAGTATTACATAAGGTGAGATGGTCTATGATTTTCACCTAATTACCATCGCGGAAATTAAGTTGGTCATTTAATATTAGAGAGGAGAGTGAAATTGGATACTTGCTAAAATCTTTTAACTTTAAACATTACTTTATTAATCGTTCAGCTTATATACTTCACTTCTATACTGCATGTCTAATATAATTTAATCACTGAGGTTTCTTCGGAACCCGCAGGATTTCTAGTAAATCAATGTCGAATATATATTCTTTACTTTCATACTATAGACAATATTTCATGTATCCGTTTTTAGACAATCGTTTTTAGATTATCTATGGTAGCTCGGGTAGAAGTTTGAAACTTAACACTTGTGATAAAGTGTCTTCCACAAATGAAATGATTTTCTGAACGGAAAAAAGTATCTTCTACAAATGAAACGATTTTCATATTTTTGAAATCGTCATCGTAGGTAAATACAGATAGGTTTACATCTAAATTATTCTGAAAGTTGTCAATGTAGAGGGAATATCAAAGGAAATCTGAAGAACATTTTCAGAGACACTGCAGAACATTTATAGACCCTTGGATGTGTCTAAAAATCGTGACAAGCTGTTTTCTTGGTTCCACAATCACCTCTGGCACAAAATATACTAGAATGTAGAAAGATTAAGGGGTACATGATTTTGATTTTTTTTGTATATATTATTCACAGAATAATCTTGGAGGAAAAACAATGAAAATGGTTTTATTGCGATTGAAAATCTTGGAATCAAGGTAAAAAGTCATTTTTGTCGTTTTTTTATTTAAATTATTATTTTTATTTAACTAACTTGATACAGCTAATAAGTTAGTGTCTCCTTTTCAAATACCTTAGCCAGTAAACACTAAAGTAAAATGTACAAATATGTGGTGTTCGCTACGGAAGATAGCCATGAAAACTGGGCAATTACAACAAATTATAATAGTTTTTAAAAGGAAAGAAGATATGACATTACTTATATATGGTATATTTTTACCAATGATACTCAGCATGTAGAAAACCTCTACGAAACTTTCGTCGGCACGCGATGAATAAACTGGTTTTAAAAGTGTTTACACTGTAATTAAGTTCCAAAAAGAATATATTTAAAATATTTCTACGTATCAGCTTTAGTTCTTAAATAATGTCTCTACCTTTCTTCCTTCTTAAGTAACTGCAAATTTTATAATCGCAATTGCTTCTTTTTCCACGCTACATCTTCCAAACGAAATGTTCCACGATTTTCCTTTTCTAAGATTATTTTAGTTCATTTAAGTTAGTTTTCATCACTCAAAAATTGTACTATCAATTTGGGATCATCTTATGGCAATAAATTCCATAAAATACGAAAGCTATTTTGGAGCCACGGTCGCTCAGTGGCAGAGCGATCACCTAAGGCCCATGGGGTCCCCGATTTGATCACGGCTCGTGCCATGTGGAGTTTGTAGTACGTGTGTTTTCTCAGGGTTCTTTCATTTTCCCCAACATTCTTCATTCCATCAATTCTCTCATCATCATTCATTCAGTCTGAACCAAATTTGCCTAAAGGCCTTAGAAAAAATGAATTCACTGAGAGCTATTTAATACATTCAAATCAATAGTGTAATCAATTTGCATGTTCATCTTTCAGCATACACATAGATAAACTTCACATTTCCGTTAAGCATAAATTATTTTTGAGCAATTTGTTAAGACATTAAATAATTTGATACAAATAAATTTTGCGTAATGGAAAGTAGGTAATGTTACATAACAACTATTTTAGCTTGGTAAACAACAACTGGATTTTTGTTTTCTTGTGTTCGTTTTCATACGTGTTACAAAAATAAACATATTTGTAACACAAATTGTAAATGTATAATGTGAATTGGGTTCCTACTTTCTTTTCTAAAATTTCGCGTACAATATGAAATGAATCAATCAAATCGTGATTTAAAATCAAGTTTAAAATCACTTAGATTAAAATCAATCAACTTTGATTTGAATTGTCAATTTTAGAACATCAAAGTTCATTTGAAAACCAACTGGTGTACTCGCCTCGACCAACTGTTGCACTCAGCTGTGGGAGCTACGGTTACTAGTGCTTGCAATTGGCATCTTCGGAAGTCACAATTGTTCTAGTTCTCCAGTTTAAATACACTTTCACCATTACAGTTTGCTTTACTTGTGTTTTCCGAGATAAGTGCTAATAGTGAATGCGTATGAACCATGTAGTCATAGGAATGAACTATAATTATGATCAAATCTTAATAAATGTATAAACGAAAACTAGATTTTTTAATTTAAAATTTCTGAATGATAATATCTTATAGCACTAGCTCCTCTCATTTAAGGTAAGACATTTGTTTTCGTGTCTGATGTGCAAAACTCTGAAATCGGATTCTGGTATCCGTGGAAGATATTTACTTTGATGGCAAAGTAAGTTGTAGGACTGACGTTCACTCTATAGTCTGATTCAAACGGAGTCATTTTTCAAAACGTTTGTTGAGTATCATGCTATGAATCTACATTCCTTATTAAGGATAAGGTCACACTCATTCGTTTCTGTCTTTTAGGGGAATCCTGGTTATAAAATGCAAGTTTGACTTCAGTCAATACCCAGTTGATATTCAAGTTTGCACCATTGATATAAATTTGAGTAAGTATAGATTTGAATTTAGTATAATGAAAGTGTGAAAATATAGGGGTGTACGTTTCAATAGCTATTTAAGATTGAATAAAAGTTTCTAATTCACATTCTAACTATTCAAGTAGCCAGTGTGTTTCTGATCGAAACAAATGGTACATTTCTCCACTGTACCCACGAGTAAGATGTCGCCAAATGCTGGTGGATGTACACCCAGCTTAGTGGTGGTACGCACTAAAGATTCGATTGTAGGGGAAGGTGGATTCTAGTGTACTTATAGCAAGTTGCCATTTAGATTATAAAAGATGTGACACGCCAAATTATAAAAAGAGCGTACATTGGACGTTTGGTGCAAACCACTCCGTTGCCACAAGGGTGTATGATTTGAACTAACGTTTCAATTTAAATCCTGTGTGCCTATGATATGTGTGCGTCTCTTAAATTGATTCTCGTTCATCATTATATTTTGATGGATAGTTCTTCATTAAAAATATAAAATTTTATGTGTGTATGTTCAATTGAAGGTAACATAAGCAATATTAAATATTATGATATTTTGATTTTATGTGGCGACGGTTACGAAATATACATAATTGCTAAGATGGATGGAGGACAAATGCACAATTGTATTAAGAATATAGTCTATCATATGAATCAGAGCAACTGTGTGGCAAATAGATTTCTTAGTAGTAACATCGGCTTAACGTCAGTTTATTAACAGCGAAGAGGTAATGTGTCTCAAATAATCTTTTAATCAGCAAAGTTCGTGTTTAACTGTCCAGAAATGAACACAAATAAATTAACGCATTTTCTAAATGATACTTTCAGGATAGATAATCGATCTGGAACGTGAGTAGGTAAGATGTTTGAATCATCTTCTGTCCTCCAAAAGTAAAATCATTTTCTTACAAAAGCGTAACTTTTAGTTTTGTTGGGTTGCATAAATTCCAATACTCTCGCAATGGTCGTTCTGAACAAAGTAATGGTGCACGACACAGTATTTCACTTGAAATTAAACTAACTTAGCTTCAAATGCAAACGTTTAAGATCGCGTTTTGAATCTAGTCGGTTTCTAAGCACGGATCCCGAGTCTCTGGATTCTGGTTAAATCTGATATATCTGTAAACTTTGCCATCGTTGGGGTTCTCAAGCAATTCAGTGCAGATAGACAATCATCGCTGATTGTGGTCAGGTTTCTTTTTACACGAGACAACGCGGCAGCTACTGATGTACTGTCGAGCTTGCAAAGTTATCGAGTTTGCTGCGTTCCTCAGCCAATCTACTAGTATTCGATGTTGAATTAATCACCATTGCTAATAGTGGTGCTTCTGTATTCACGGCCATTGGTCTGCCTGGGTTTTACTTTTCTTCAGCTTGCAGGTTGCCAACATTAAACTGGGAGACGCATCTCACGAGTATGGCATTTACGCCACTGCTACCTACTCTATTGGTAGTACGATGGATGCTTTGAATTACGGTGGCTAAATTGTGACCTAAGTGAAACTCATAGATTAGGAACTCACATACAAACATATTTTGATTATCAATTTCAGAAGAATTTGTAACAGCCTAATTTATTGTAATTTGTGCTTATCAGTTCAGACAATTACAATGGTAACTAAATTGGTTGCAATTACTTCGTGTATGCATTTAGAGATTTTGGAAGAGCTTGAAAATTACCAACATTAAAAAGTGTATCAATATTTGTGAATCACATCCGCATTTGCATATATCGTTGGATCATTGTATGGAACTAGGCGCTGTCTTCTTGTTATACGTTATGATGTAAATTCTGCTTTAATTTCTGCTCTTGAACTATATTTTAATTGGTTCTTTCCTACAGATAAGATATGCACAGATATTATAATAGGACGAAATTGAATACAAGATGTAATATCAACAAATTTTATGTTGAATGGGCTATTTATTTATGAAATATCTATAATTTAGTATGTAGAAGATTTGTGTTTACATCACTGTATTACACGTTTATGCATGTAATAACAATATTAAAATCCATTTAGTTACTTTTATTATTATATTAGAGAATATGACCAATTAAACTAAGATAAGCTGTTCATACTTTCAGTTGGCACATCAAACAAGGTATTAACCTTAGAGTGGGGGAAGTCAAACAGGGTGAAGAGAATTGAGTTTCAGCTGCCCATCTACTATGCCAAAGTATGCTCTGTGCCAAAAGTAATTTTTAGACAAATGAAAAGCTCTGGTGAGAACTTCGCCTTTTTTATTTCTTGTCATAAGTATTATATTAAATGCCTGTAGAATAGAAAAACTTACAGAATTAAATACAAAGATGCTAACAAATTATTATATACTTGCTACAACAAACGGAAAATATAATAAAGGCTCCTTACAAGAAAATAGATAAATACTGGACTTCGTCAATTTATGAGTTGCAATAAAGGAAATAATACAAATTCCTAAGATAAAGAAAAATGCACGTCCTATTTAACTACTGTTGGACCGGAGCAGCAGGGTTATCTGTTTTGCGTAATTTTGGTTTTCTCTGTATTAGCATTAAGCTGTTCCTTCGTCTATTGAACTTGTTTTTTTTATTAAACTTTATTAGTTTGAAAATATTGAATATAACTTTCTTTTTCTACGTAAGTTGAATAATCTTGGTGAAGCTACCACAAGCAACTACGAAATGATGAAGCAAATACGTCTTATAATTTCTCCTAAAGGACCCTTCATTTTCATTCTTGGAGATTTATTTTACAAAAACATTACAAGTCAAAACCGTAATTTTTCAGGAGAGATAGAAAAAAAACTTCCAAATTGAATAACTTGAGGTTAAGTTCACTACATTTCTGGTATAATATGTTCACACATGTACGTATTGTGTGACAAGACTAATGCATTTCATCCAAATGGAGTTCCGAAGTTTTTTCGTGCTCTTCTAAAAACTTATACTATTTAGACTACTGTTGACTTTTGTAAAATGAACTATATTTCAAATTGAAAATTATCTAAACAGTTATTCTGCCAGTAATGATTTATGCTTCCGAAAGTAAGTACTTCCCTGGATGATGAACAGAAATAGCCTGGTTTGAAAATACGATTTTTGATACAAGGGGTGAAACAGGGCAAGATGACCAGAGAAAGAATTAGACGGCCTAATGAAGAGCTCCGCAGGCTATACAAATCACATTTTGAAGTAAGAATAATGTGATCATAGCGTCTAAGTTGATCAGGCTATGTAGCTTGGAAAGGAGAAATCAAATTTAATATTCAATTGTGGTTGCTGAGCCGAATGATGACTAGTGAGTGGATTTCCATGTATGGGAAGACAAATATGTTGCTGAAAGAAAGATATGAAGGGATCTTCGAGTGTTAGGTTTTTGTGCTAAACGCAATCATGATTTTGCCCGGACAAGCATTCAATATCAAACGTTTGTTACTGAAGGGATGAATTGCGTGTTCGGTAAGCCACACAGGTAGATTGGTATATTTGGATCAATGATTACAAATCGAAGAAGTTCAGCGTTTTCTATTTTCAAGCATTCTCATTTTACGAACCACCAGAATTTATAATGCACTTCTAATTTTATTTCGTCTGTTTGCGCGCTGTTCTGTTGTAAGGATTCAGTTAGTGAGATAAAGTTTTCTACTTCAAGTTTTATTATTAGAGTTATTGTCACTAATACGCTTTCTGTTGTTATAAGTGTAGCTTCAGTTCAAGTCGTCATGATTACCATAAATCATAATTGTTTATAGCAGGGTGTCTGCAATATTTTTTCCTGCTGTCCTGATTAATGATAACATCTAATTAAAAGACATTTACAGTCCAGGTAGATCGTTGAATACAAGTAAGACAGGTTATTAATACCGAACGGCTGTAGTTCAGTAGGTGGAACGTAGACTTCGTATTCGGGAGGTTCTGTGTTCTTTACTACCAGCTTTATATGCTTACTGAGGTTCTCTTCAGTAGTATCATGCAAATTTCGGTGTGGTAACTTATGCTCTGGCCGACTCGTTTCTTTATCTTCTCATCTACGCTATCCATGGAGGGAAAAGTCATAAATAAATTACAACAGGGCAGTAAGATAATACAATTATTGGCTGCTCCGTATAATTGGGTGGAATAATTACAAGAAAATAAAACGTAAACACTTGATACATTAGAATGAATTCACACGACACTTCCATGGCATTTGTTCATTCCAACTAGAGAACTGTGTACACCCAAGGAAGCGTGTGTCAGAAAACTTGCTAAAGCCAGATACCAAAAGTCATAAAATAAACTCAAATTCAAATTCGTATTAAATCATAGGGGTTCAGGAAAAGAATTCAGGGTCCGGATCTGGACCGGAGTCCGCCATTTGAAGACCCCTGGTTTATAAATGAAGTTGAAATTGTTTCGCAATGAATATAGCTGTAAATATGAAATAATGTGCTAAGTTAAAATTTGAACCATATAATAAATTACTCTAAAATGCTTTAAGTTTCCAATTTTAAAACAGGTTTAAAATTATAGGTTGATATAGACGAACTATTGCAACTATTAACTATTAAACTATGAAACTATTATATAATGTAAAATTGTACCCATTATAGAGGAAATAAAAATCCATACGCAGTTTTTCTCTCAAGCTAAAACTGTATTGCGTTAAATTTATTAGAGCAATTTAGAATTAACCTATTATTAACGTGTTTATGAAATATCTCTGTGTGTATTACGTAGGTAAGAACACATAACTTATTGTTTAAATATTCTGATTACATAGGTTTGGTTGGAAATTTTAGTTGATTTTATTCTTGTTGTTCATTATTTTAATAGCTAAGCAAAAATTAATAGTAAAATTTCCGAAACAATATTATGTTGAGTGACAGTTCCCACTTTATCTGTATTCAGAAAACCGGTATCTGAAATCCATTTCACATAATATTATATAAGTGAATCTTCAAACACGTTATGTAATTGGTATTATGATATTAATTTGACAACGCGATCATGATATGTAATGACCACTGTAAGAACGTAGGAAATGTTCTCCGTTAACTATGATCACAAGATGATGATAACACACCCAACAAAGAATAAAATATGATAAGGAAACGTTATAAATAATTTTAAATGATTCTCCGAATATTTGATGTTTGTCTTAGATGCGGAACACCTACAGCAAAGATAAATGGATGAGATAATGCATGAAACACATTTAGAGTGTTTAATAAATACTATTTTAAATTACCGATTTTATTATAATAATGAATTACATCAAATATTTACTTTTCTGCATGTCATGTTCCTTCTATATCTTCTTATATCTAGGTAAAGATAACTTCTGAAATTATGTTTTCCAGGAATATTACGACCTACTGTTCGGATTTACGTAGTCCTGCAGCGACAGACTAAAAGCTTTGTGATCCAGGTATATCTCCCAAGTACAATCTTCGTCATCTTGTCTTGGGGTAGCTTTGTTGTTCCTCCTGACGTAATTCCAGGTCGAATGTCTTTGCTGGTAACTATTCTGCTGTCGTTGGTTACAATGTTCGTCGCCGGAAGGTAAGCGTTGGATGCAGGAAGTGTACATCATATCGTCGGCTTACAAGTGAAGCACATTAAGTAAAAGAAGACAAAGTTTGAACGAAACGAAGGAAAATGAAATTGGCATTTTGAAAGTTGAAAAAATATACTGAAAATATAAACTGCGGAATTATATTTCAATGTTTTTATTTACACGCATCAGAAGAAGATACATGTTTAGGCTAGAAAAGCACATTTACTCAAAAAAGCAATTATTTTGCATTGTGTGTTTCACTTGGTAGTCCACGACATGGTGTCTACATAATGAAAAGAAGAATCAATTACACGATAAACAGGCACGTGTTGGCAAAATGGTTGTTTGTCGTAGCACCTTTAATTTCATGCATGTCGTTTTGAAGTATTCACTAAGAAATATATTCATGTTTACGTAAATAAATAAAGTCATATTTCATTTTGGTAAAATATTGTAAGTTGAAGGCTGAAAGTTATATTCATATTCAAATGTCAGGCAATGTATTTTTGTAATTTCTTAATATTATATTTAATTCTTTGTGCATCTTTTCATTACAATGCGTTCCTGGTGTCGGGTGATTAAAACAAGTCACGTTTTAGTACCTTTATAAAACAGTCCTTTTCTTTTAGATTTTCTATAGTATTTAATTTAAATATGTGAAAGAGGAATTCATAAGTCCAATATCATGTCGTTTAGGGACAAAAACAAATTGTCTATCAAAATTCTAATATTTATCTTTTCAGTAGAAAGTGTTTCTGTTTACAAAATTCTAAACCTTCGTTCTGAAACTAGAAAAACAATTGAGGGGATTTGGCGTATTCTACCGAAACGTGTTTTTAAGAAAAACAATGTTTTGTGTTTTAACACACAAAATGATTTATTCGCAAGGAACACAAAAATGTAATACTGCAGAATAAGGAAATGTGTGGCATATTTTACTGCAAATGTTCACTGACTTAATCTGGAAAGTCACAGAAGAATCAATCGATATAACTGCCCTGAATATTGTCGATAGTATTATGAACTTTGGCATCTTTTTCCTTGCACATTTCAGGGAGGTGAAGTACGTAATGATACACAGGTGGAATATACGTCAACATTAATATGAGGTTATCATGTTTTGGCTTTGGAATAGCTCTATCATCTGGATTGTTTCATGACACTTTCCCCAAAGGTTTTGCTCGATCTTTTCTTCTCTGGAAACTCATAACACTCGACGGTTTACAGTCAGAGTATGTGTTTTGTGTATTGCACCTAGATGATGTGGCTACCTTTAAGAAATCTTATACACGTAGTATTTCTCGCACGAAATACTTGCCCCTCCTCTGTCTTTTACGTATTGTCACAAGAGACCGCAACTTTGATACAGCTTTAATGTACTCAGTGATCATTTCTGTTACTTGAAAGGACTTCTTTCTCCGTGTCTTCCCAGTGAGCGTGATTAATTGAGCAGCAGTTTAAATCGACTGTGTTTTCCTTTTTGCTGTCTCAATTACACCAAAATCCCAATCTCAGAGTATTAATGTATATTGCGGTACCAAAGAAAATACTGAATTGTCGTGAGGTGTGTAACCTCTAACATAATTTTTATTTTAGCCTACGCATGCATCACTATACATATTTGATTTGGAAAACGTAAATGTCGAATATCTCCTAGTAATTGTCAAGTAGTGTACACAGATCTCCTATCATTTATTCTATCCTTATATGCCGATATACAACTCAGTTCACCTTATACTGGTATAGGTTGCTTCAAAGAACGATCCTAAAGTGCCAGATTGGTTTGATAACAAAATGATATCCTATTTTTATGCATAGTGTCGTATGACAAATAACTTCTTCCATATAAATTTAAGTTATTTAATGATTTACTTGCAATACGTAAATATTATCTTCTCTGTATCAATGATTCCATCTGCACAGGAGTTAAACACTCCAAATGCTGTGTTGAGTTATAGATGAATTGAATGCAAACAGAGCTATCTAAATGATATGATAAATCCTTGGGTGTTCCATGGAAAAAGCACAGCAATATCAGTTGATTCTGGCTACTTCTATAGCTCAGAACAGGAAATTTGGAGTCACTTCCACCAGAAAAACTAATATCAATATTTAATCTTATTAATAAATATCAATGAAATCGTCTCTGGAAAGTCCCTGAGGACGAACAAGTAGTAAATTTGCACGTTTACTTTTAGTATGTAAGTAATACTGTAAGACGTTGCTCTGAGACGCTGTTTTTAGCAAGTAATATTTGATACCAAAGTCTCTTTTGATGATGTTTACTTATTTAGGTATGATTTATAGTTTATTCCTTAATGTATTTTTTAATTGTACTTTTAACAATCGCAGGTCAATGTCACCTCCTGCCTTAAATATCACATGTTCAGAATTATGGCTCCTTATTTGCATTATGTTCGTGTTCTTGTCATTGTTGGAATATCTGTTCATATTACTGATTGCTCGAAGGGCTGCTGTGAAACACGAACGGATGTATAAACAACCTACTAAGATCTACTGCACAGGAAAAGTTTTTCCGAATCTCTACATTAAATCTGCAAAGGTAAATAAACACATTCTATCTCTATAGATGGATATATTCATTATTTATTATACAAAGTTCTATTAAATTTAATAGACCACGTTATACAGCTCAAGCGGTCATTAGATCCCAAAACCTTATTCTGTAGGCTTAAATTGTACGAATAGTTTCAGTTTGACAACATGCAGTTTAATTCTTGTTTTAATTTTTTATTTATATTTGAAGCTTCGTTCAAGTACACTGTATTTTCAACCAATAAAAATTCGTTCCAATTTTTTAAAGCTGATATTATTTCCTCATTGAAAGTCTAAAACACGTAACCGCATTTTCTACATTGTCAGTAAGAAGCTTGTACCATGAACAAAACTAGTTATATATCTGTTACATCCTTAAATACAAACGTCTGAACAAATGATTGTGAAAGGTAATCAGCAGAGAGGTACAACTAATAGGTGAATATGAATAGAACGAAATGATTTTTAAGTGGTTTTGGGGTATGTACTTTGATTTACGAAACGAAGGTTTAACTTCAAGCGTATTTAAGTAAAAAAGAACAATATTGAACTAGGGATTCTCAAAATACCTGTCTCATATCTTGGTACGTTCTGTTTGTCTTGTTGGGAAGGAGCAAGAGTTCTAGGCCTGCTGGCTCGGCAATATTTCAAGGTGAGGAAATGGTTTTAAAGGATCAATTTGAGTTCGATAAAATTTTTACAATTGGTAAATTTCGCTTTTGCCTATTCTGTAGTCCACTATATTACGAGTAAACTTACAGAATATTCCTAACTTTCCTTTACAAGATGTACATGCTTTAACCATGTACTGCATAGCAATAATATATTGATAGTAAAGTAATGCTATTACTGTAACTTTCAATCTAAGAAACGTGTTTCCAAATAGAAATAATCTTAATGTGGTTTTCGTGGAAAAGAACCAAAGTTAGAGCTTACGTCACAGTCGGAAAGAATCGGAGGACCCCACCCTTCAGGACACTTATAAATATCCTGACATCGCTGCAACCACTAACACTGGTCCGGGCGGTCGCCTCTTTTCCATCCTCCCGTTCTTTACTAGATTTGGGTTGGAACACAACCCAGCATACTCAGTTAGTATCGGACTGGTGTGCTTCCTTCTAAACCTTAACACATTCAGTTGACACTGGGCTGGTGTGCTACCGTTAGATCGGCGGAGCAAAATACGAGGCCTCCTTCCCACACTCTGTTGGATGTGAACATGTGTGACCCCTCATTCTAACTCTTGTTTAACCGAGGCGTAAGCTCAAAAGAAAGCATTAAGTTTTGGTATAACTTACTTTCAACATATTTGTTGAAACTTCGTTTTGTACGGGACGGTATTTTTAGTAACTTAGAACTTGTGCACGTTGTAATAAAATCTGATTATGGGCAGAAAACACCAATTCCGTGTATCAATAAGCTCTACCTAAAAGGCACACTTTAAACTAAACCAAAAGAACATTGCGATATTTTTCATTTCATCGTTCTTAAACTTCACAATTTCAAACTTTCTTTTACTGTATTTCTGCTAATTTCTAAATCTACCCTGAATTAGTACGTAGTCGATCTGAAACCTTTCATTCTTTGGGCGCATGTAAGTGTATCTTCCTCTTTCATGATCTTTAAGCTACATGTTTCCTACCACCATTGGCTGTTGGTTACAAAACTCAAAAATCTTTGGTTTATTCGATTTATTCTCCAAAGCCCTTATTTCCCTATCGTTTCTCCTTTACATACCATTGCATATAAATCGCCCATCAGTACAATGGTTGCACCCATCTTTATTTTCTTTGAGTCAAATTCCTCAGATATTCGTAGATTAATTCTTCTTCATTGTGTTTAGTGGTAGCCATGTATATCTGTGTTATAATCACATCCTCTGATCCCAAATAGAAAATCCTATGTTCATCATCTCGAATTTCAATTATTTCTTGCGTGTTATTTCTCAAAGGTTTACTGAGTTTATTCTACTTATCTTAATTTTGTTCTCAGTTATTCTCACTTCCCTGTTTCCGACAGTAACCTGATATTCCATGTTCCGAATTTTAATCTTGTATTCTCTGATTTGCTCTTATTTTCTTCTGCTCTATTTAATGTATTTCTTTGTGCAATAACTTCTCCTCGAGAACTGAATAAAGCGATAGTTTACCTTGGGAATATTTTGTCCTGGGACACACTAATAAGCATTATATTTTGCCTAGAAACTAGGAGAAAATGTTGTGGTTTTTTATTGGCTTCCACATCCAGACAAGGAAAACATTCATGATACATGCATCTATCTAGCCCGGACCTTTGACATTCATTCATTAAAAATAATTAAGTACATTATTTATTTTACTTGGAATCGCTTTAGTATGCGTCGGGTGTGATCTTTGGAAAAGGAACATATTACAGGCTCACGAATCATAACATAAGCACTGCTTAAGCTACTATGAATTACATATGCATTTTGTTTACAAGGTAGCCCTGTAATCGCTAAGTACCTGTGTTCTTTGCTTAATAAATGACTAACATAACGTAACGGCTTTGCTACACTCTGTTAAAGTTGTATTAGTAGTTATTACAATCAATGTGTTAAAGGCTTTGTTTCCTCGGAGTATGTCCTTATCCTACATTAGATTTTTCAAGGAGTTCGCAGCTCCGAAAAGATATAAGAAGCAGTGTTTTAGGTCATCACTCATCAAACGTGAAGGGATTAGGCCAATATATAGGTTTAGTCAAGAAAGAAAATAAAACAAAAATTAAATTGATACTGCAAAATTAGGTTCATCCTCAGCATTTGGTAATGTTTAACTATGCGTGTAACCTGACCTTCCTTGTCCCTGTACAATGTTTAAAAATTAATAACCTTGAACCACCAAAGAATAAATTGTAGAAGTGATGAACGTGTTGTTAACATGGATAACCACATACCCATATGGTTAAGAAAGCTCGCAATTGAAAATTCTGTAATTTAAATAAGGTTAGGAAATGAAGGTGAATAAACTAGAGATACTCTGAGCACATAAATTGAAATTCCGAGTGATACATGTGCAGCTTCAAAGCAGTGCATATACAACATTATCCTATGAAAAAGGTTGTGCTATTCCTACGTTAAGAAGACACGACAGATCATCAACTCACGTCTGATATAAGTTTCTCTCTTGCCCCTTTTTTTGAAGTGCGTAAAAGACGAACAGGTACAACAGAAAATTAAAACCACTTAAATGTACTGGATTCTCTTATAACAAATAATTAATACTATAGCATTGCTACATTCTAAAATAGTTTTATTTCACTTAAAGGCATCCCTTGTATATCATCTGCTGGCTGAAGTTCAAACAGACCAATTATATGTTTATTAAATTTTAGCTGATTGTAAATATTTTATTCAGAATTATTGGAAGAAATTAAAATTGGCGAATTCACAAAGAAAAGTTGCAAATGATATTCTAGAATATTTGATACTACCCGGAAGTATGTTTTTGCAGTTATGTCGTTAGCTACTCAGTCTTCGAAGTGGGGAAGTTAACATATTATTATTTTAGTGAAGAACGTTTTGCTTTAGTGGTACCCCACGAGTATATTGTTTTAATTTTATATCCATTCATTCACTTTTACATATGTATTATGGCTATCTCAAAGGAATAATAAAATCAAAAGCTTAATTACTAGAATAGCGTCAAAATTG